>MSJI02000930.1:45635-109362 GCA_001931905.2 Cladosporium sp. IMV 00045 | reverse complement strand
TATAGGGGCTTTGGGCGTTGGGTGTTGGAACACAGAGACCTTGACGACGCAATGCCCGGCCCGGCTGCTGTCCACTGTTACGGCATCTCGTATTGCCATAATCACTTCCCTGAGCAGGGCCCTGCGATCGGGTGCGGTCGATTTCGGGGCGTTGGGTGTTGGGCGTTGGGTGGCGCAGGGTCGCCCCCGAATCTGGCCCCAGGGCGTTGGGTGTTGGGACGCAGATATCTCCGCAAACAGGCGTCTGATCTGATCACCACGAACGGGTGTGGCATTGCCGAGGCTCATACTGCTTTGCCTGAAGAGCGCTGGACGATCGGGGTCGGTGTTGCGGGGCAACAGCAGAGCTACAGAAGGTGAGGCAGGCAGTGCCAACGAGGCGAGGGGATGTTCCACGAGCTTAAGGAGAATCGAAAAGCAAAGGCAAAGGTTGAGGATGCTGTTCAATATAAGAGAACTACCTAGAGAGAGAAAAGAGAGAGAAAAGAGAGAGAAAAGAGAGAGAAGGAAGAAGAACGCACAGCTGGCTGGAAGGGTTTATGTACCCCACCAGCAGCCCAACAGTGAATGCGCGCATCGCAGGCGATTGCGCGTAAACGCTTTGTGCCTAAGAAACCAGCAGTGAACAAAGGGAAGAGAGACAAGGGCTGCAGCTGGTGCAGCAGACAAATAGTGAAGTCAGAACAAGCAGCCTGAGGAAGGTGGGGCGGCTGCACCGCAGATCTGGCATCCCTGGGGTCCACATTACCTTGCCAAAAGAGGACTCGCGCGGTATCGAAGCAAGTCCCAGAAGTGCGTCAATTGTCTGATTTGCGTGAGCAACGCAACGAGAACCTTGTTGAAACCCAATGCAGCGGCGGCCTCTAGCAAATAGGGAGCCTACCGGATGTCCCGTGGAGAACATACAAGGCCGTGCTTGGGCGTCTATGACACAGGCGATCTGGGATGTGAATTAGCAAGTCGCGAGACTTGTCTGCAGAGCAGAGTGCGCGAATCTCGCGTAGAATGTCGAATATGGTGTATCCTTCTGCTTGAATAATTCAAGTGTTCTCCATATTCTGTCAGGTGAAGCATCGCGCGGAATGTTGCGCGCCAGAAGAGTTGTCCCCATTCTGTAATGCACCCTCTGAGTCTGAGACCTGACTGTTGGTATGCTAGGGAGATATCTGAACAATGTCATAGTGACCACCTTCTACAGTAGCATGCAGAGCGCTGTGAACAAGCCCAGGCTCGTGAACTTGAGCGCCACAGCGTCGTAGAGCCTTCACCAAAATGGCATGGCCTCGATATGCAGCTGCTTGCAACGGCGTAGCATGAGAACCGCCTAATGCGTTCACGTCCACCCCAGAGTCAAGGAAAGGCCTGATGTCGCCCACGTGTCATCTCATTGCAGCTGCGTGCAGAGCGCCTTCACATTTGATGCGCTCGCACACATGCAGCGCACTTTCGGCCTCGCCTGGTTCGTCGACATCGATGCTTTGGTCTAGAACCTAGAAGCAGGTCGATTACCAGCACATGGCCGTGTATGCCGCTCATGGAAAGACAGCCGGGTACAATGATGTCTACCAAAGCAGATCGCTTTAGCCGGATGTCCAGTGCCTTGACTCCACCCTTGATGATGCGCGATGAAGCAGTCCGCCAACCCAGTTTGCTTTGAGCAGGTGTATTGAAGGGAAGGTCTCGAATCTTCCATATCGCGCGCGCAAACCCAGCCTTCCCGAACTCAAGAATCGTCGAACTCGCGCTGGTCACTGAACTTGTACTTGAGTTCGAGGAGTGCCGTCGCACTGTCTTCGTTGCCGCCGCTGCAAGCTGCGTGCATCGCAGACGTAAATTTGCGCTGACTCTTCGGGTCACATCCTCGATTGATCAATGCCTGCAGGAAATCCCAGGCTGAGCTTCATGTGAATTGAACGACGGCTGAGCTTGAAGGAATTCTCGCGCTGACTGACAGACAGAAGGGAAGACTCCAGATTGCGTGGCCGTGTAAACAGGGCCTCCACAAACCTGGATAAGCTTATCCGGGTCTGGGTCTTTCCAACTAGTGGTGGCCGCTATAGCTTCAAGGAATGCATCCATCGACAAAGGCTCTTGGGCGTAAAAGAACCAGCAAAGTGAATGCTGATCGACTTTCTGCAGGTCTCATCACACCGTGAGAGCGAATCAAAGATCTCTTTGTGAAGGTCAAGGGTAGCTGCCTTGAGCCGGACCCGTCCCCAATGGAACCGTTCCTGAGAAGTGTACTTCGAATGGCTTTCAGTCGAGACAGTAGGCTTGGCCCATTGGAACTTTTCTCTTACTCCAGTCACTAAGCTCTCTGTGACCTGATCTTTCGGGGCTTGTAAGAACTTTAGCTCTTGCACTTCTTCCGCGACACATCTTTGCACGCCTGCGTGATTCTCTGATAGCGTGACGCTAGGACCAGAGTCACGCATTCGCCGATGCTTGAATCGCGAAGATCGAAGCCATGTCGTCTTGCGTTCTCTGCTTTCGCGTCATATGCCGCCAGTATGTCGCTATGGATTTTGGGATATCGAGATATGGCGGCAGTGAGCTGGCGCACGACGCTTTTGAGTACACCGATGGTCTTTCGCCTGTCCGGATCTGACCACGCCGCGGAGCGGTAGATTTCCACTAGGGGAGCTTTAGTAGTAGTACCTGAACTGCCATGAAGACTGTTATCAATGACAGCGCAACTGAGGATCGTCTTGCCGTAGCCTGAGATGCGCTCTGCCCAGGATGAGGTGATCCCCAATGATAACCATGCAGCTTGGGATCTTGCAGTAATGCAGCTTTCCTACAACACGATGTTGCACGGTGAGGAAGCTCAGGCCCGTCGGATGGGTGGTTCAGGCCCAGAGTGCACGAGCGCACCTCGTTCGCAGGAGGATTACCAGCGTCTCCAGCTTCATGAAATGCGCATTTCCAACGGCACCACGCCGCGCCAGTTGAATTCCCGTCGCTCCGGCCGCGCTGAGACCCAAGGCCCCCGTCATGGCGGCGGAGCCATTGATGAGGGCGGCTTCATCTCACCCCACGCCCCCTACGAGCAGCTGCGTGGCCGTCGCGTTGAGCTCGACAACCGCTTCACTCAGGGATCTGCATACCGTCCGCCGGCACGCGTCGCTATTGCTCCCGCAGAGCCTGAGACACCTCGCACAAACCTGGCCCCCGGCAGTCGCACCAACCGCAACGAAGCGGCTGAGAAAACCTCTTGTCCAACCGGATTCTCGAGTTTGCTGCATTTGCTTGCTTCGTAGATGCAGCAAAATATGTAACGACCTCGGGATTGAGAGAATCGTTGGCTTTTTCCCAGGGATCCTGTCTTGCGGTGGGTTGACTTGCGGTGGGCTGACTTGCGAGGGGCAGGGTCGCGGTCGGAGGCGTGGTCGGCGGAGACGACATGTTGGTGATGAGCTCGACGCTCTCGATAAGAGTTCGACTTGACATATAGATCAAGTCATCTCTGGAAACAAATAGAGAGCCGGGTGGACCGTTAAGCGTGCTGCGCATCAACCCCTTTCTCGACACCAGACATATACGTGAGTAGATGCGTAGAGAGGTTGAGGCGCAGCAGGAAGAGCGAAGGCAACCTATTGCCTAGAATGTATGGGGTGCTTAAGCGCTGTAATGGCCATTGGCCATGTTAGCGAAGTATCATGCATGAGAGCCCGAGTAGCAGGCTTGCATCGGCTCGTCATCATTCCGTGTCAGAGAAGGGTAGACTACATATACGAGTGCTAGCTTCCTAGCGGCGTATTTGCGCTGATTCACAATCTGCAAGTGTTGTGAGGGTTTCCGATATTGTATTTCGTCCGACACTCATCATTCAAGAAAGGGCGGCAATTGCTCGACGACGGATCCGTACATCGGTCTCTGCGCGAATAAGGCCATCCAGTGACTAGAACATCTCACTCTTCCCACTCGTCTCTACCCAACCGCACAATATCTGACTGTTCCAAAACCCAAAATTTTGAAGGAGCTCTCCCTTCTTCCGCCATCTTCACAGCAGCCACCGCCGCCCTTCCAATGACGGTCTGATCTTGCGCTATAGAAAGATGTTAGTCTCGCCCATTTCGCAAGGTGGAACTGCTTATACCCCATCCGTCCTGGAACTTTTGCCCAAACCTTTTCATTCCATGGAAAATATCCTCGAGCCACTTGTTTTTCGGAGTTTCACGTCCGAGAATCATGCCAGGCCGTAGGATAATTGCGTTCTCGAAAGCCAGCTCCTTGACGGCCGTCTCCACGCCCCTCTTCATTTTGGCATACGGTGTCAAAGCAAAGGGACTCAATGCCCCGCTCGTACCCGCACTCGAACAGTACACATACGTCTTGACGCCCGCCGCTTTGGCCGCTTTGGCGTTCTCTATACACAAATCATGATCAACCGCCCGTTGTGCAGCGACGGATCCGGCACTGGCAAAGGTGGTGCCGACGGCATTGAACACGACGGAGGGCTGAGGCGACAATGTGGCGATGAGTGAGCCCCATCTTTCAGTGTCAGCTTCAATGATGGAAGAAAGCCTGGCATCTTGCGCTGGCGGTTCGCGACGGGAGATGGTTGAGATTGATGCGCAAGCGGTGGAGGAGATTAAGGTGGCGAGAATTTGAGAGCCGACCGCGCCGGTCGAACCAAAGATCAGTGCCGTTGCCATTTTGGTGAAGACCTCATTTGATTTCGGTGGAGGTAGAAACAGGCTCGGGACTTTGAAACGAAAAGCAAGCGAATGAACGGTCCAGACGACAGCCGGCGATTAGACAGATTCCGAATCCTTCGAGCTGAACACGGCGTAGTTCAAGGCAGTTGTTGAGGGGAGAGATCCTCTTATTATTGTATACGACCCCGTGATTAATCATCGCCTCGGCGGGGCTTTCCGCTTTTTGGTGACGCGTGCACCAAAACACAGAAAACCACGCTAATTATCTAGTATAGCTAGTTTAAATCACCTCATGGTCGCTTTTTTATTAGTATAGCTAAATTAAGGTATTATTTATTATCTATAGAGTTATCTACTATACCTACGAGCGTCTCGAAGCCTCGTCGTATACCTAAACCGACGCGTCGATTATCGCCCTCGCCGGAAGTATCTTAACTAGTATAAGCACTACTAAGGAGGCTTTCGAAGTAGTAGGTAGTTTTAAAGAATAAATATTGTCACGGGGGACGTTATGTACACGGAGGCACCACGTGGTATTCAATAAGTTCGATACAGGAAGGAAGGTATTCTCTCGCGGAGTCCACTTAAAAGGGGGCGGTGTGCCTAGGCGTTACTCTCATAGCGCGGGCAACGCCCGCGCTTATATCCTAGGGCTTGCCCTTCACAAATATAAAAACGTCTTAAAAGCACTAAAGTAGGCTATTAGCTATGTACGCGTACGCGTACGTAAACCTATACGTCGATTATTAGTAAAAGGCACTAAATTAATACTACGTAATACCTTACTAGAGGTTATTAAATAGGAGGCTCCTATATTACTCTTACTACCTTAGCTATAGATATATTATGCTCTATAGAGCGTAGTATACTAGAAAGAGCCTATCCTTGAAACTAGCTATTATTTTAATACTACGTAGCCTTAAGCAGCGATTAATACGTCTAATTGCTAGGTATAAGCCTTCTTTAAGGCTAATAGCTAGTATCTCCTTAGGCGTACGCGTATAGTTACTAGCTATAGGAACCGCGCTCAGAGTAACTAGATACCTAGTATTCTTAACGATTATTAGGCTCTTATAGATTATTTATAGGCGTAGTACGACGAGAGTCGTAAAGAGCCTACTATTAAGGCGATAGCTATCGTATCTAACTCTAGTATCGCCTTATAATAGACTTTTCGTTAAAAGAATATAGCTACTAGCTACTTATTAGAAGCGCTACTCTTAGAGCGTATTAGTTAATTTAAAGCTAGTAATACTATAAGCTAATTAACTAAGAAGTAGTCGTATAGGTCGAAAGCATACTATAGTTATAGTAGCTTCTACTTCTACGCTAGCCGCGATAATCCTACGTACTACCTACCTATCTATCCTAGAGCTTTAACTATATAGGTAGAGGCGATAATCGATAGTAAACTCACGTTCGATAAGCCCTCGTCGTTAATATAGTAGTAGATATAGATATAGAAAGAGTATAACAAAGGCTCTAAGAAAGGCTATTAAATATAGCGCTAGTAGGAGTAGTATAGCCCTATTAATATCTACTTTAATATAGGTATCGCTAGCTTTAGAGGCGTTAAATAAGCGCCTACTTCGAGTCCTATTAAGCTATTGTCGTCGTTAGTATAGGATTGTTTATCGCGCAAGTAGATAGAGGAGTTTTTTAAGTAGTATAAGGATTAAAAGGTATGGTATAGCGAGGCCTCTACGTTAGATCGAGCTAAAAAGTTATTAATTATTAACAGTAATAATCTTAAATTAATAAGAGCTGCGAGTATTAAAGAATAGATGGTAATAGGCCTACTAGGAAGCTATTAAAAGAAGCTAAAGAAGGCAGCTAAGCTATAGTTACTAGCTAGCTAAGTAGTAGGACTAGCTATATTATTATGATTTTAGGTATTCTTACGCTATCTTCCTACCTTTTAGATATTCGGTTTATAAGGCTATTATAATTATTTTGATCTACTATAAGTTTAAATATCGCTTAAATCAATCTATTAGTTATTAAATAGTAGGTAAAAGACGTTATTAGCTAGTAGTACCTCTACTACTTTAATCTGCGTAACTCGCCTACTACTAAAACTATAAGAGCTAATTAGAACGCAGAGCGTATAGAGGTCGTAAATAGGGACGAATTTTTACTAAAATAGCCATAGGGCTTATATAATAACTAATTAACAAATTAATTAGATATTATAATAGAAATAATAGTACTAGCTATAGGTATTCTAATAAATAAAAAATTATCTAAATCTATTAATTAGTTATAGTATAGAACTACGATAAATTGGCTAGCTTAGTTAAACTAAACGAGCTTTATAAATATTAAACTTCTTACTTCTTAACTATATAACTACTCTCTTTAAACTAACTAACTATACTACCTACTCTTATACTCTCAATAGTATACCTTATAAATACTCTAAAGCCTCTAAATATCGCCGCCTTGTTAATATACCTCTAGACCTACACCTTTAATATATTCAACGACTACTCGATTAGATTAAGATCTAGTAAATAAGGAGGTAGGTATTTAAGCTAGAGGCTATAATTAATATAAAGGGCATATAGGCGGTTATTATAGTAGATCGCTATATTATCTATAATAATAATCTAGCTAGGTAGAAGCTATAGTAATAGCTTTAGTTTAAACTACTCTTTAAACGCTTCTATAGTAATACTACTTTTAATAATTAGAAGGTCTTAAAGATAGCTATCTATTATAATAGCTAGTAGTACGCTCTAGCGCTTACTTCGAGATAGATAGGCCTTATTATAATAAGGGAGGCTGATAGGACTCTAGCTACGCTTCCTATTACCTATTTGAGGTATATAAGCACTCTTATCGATAAATACTAGCCTATCTATAAGCTAGTATACCCTCTTTATATGCTAGTATGCTTAGAGCTCCTTATTACGTTATAAGGCGGCTTTCTTAGCTACTTTATTTAACTAATTTAACTTTTTTAAAAGCCTATTAACCCCTAAGTCGCTAAAAGAGACTCCGAAGCGATTGAAAAAGAAATAGGTAATCTTATTATAGTAGGCTATTAGCTTCTTTTCGAGATATAGGAGTAAGACCTATAAGGTATTAATATCTTAACGAGTATTATCTTAACGAATATACAACTTATCTCTTCCTATTTGACTATTAGTAATAGTAGCCTACTACGCCTACGTAATATAGGTAGATAAGGCTTACTATATACCTTTAAATTACGCTTCTAACGCCTTACCTAAGATAGATTAACCTCAAATTAACGAGTAATAGCTTTATTACTAGCATATTAATTGAAAAGGTCTTTTAATAGAAAGATATCAAGAGGCTAGAGTGTAAGCCTTATTATAACTACGACGATAGCGGAGGCTTTAGAATACGACGATAGAGTCTTTAAAATACCTATAATCTAGCTATACTATAAAAAAGCGATAACACGATTTAAAGAGCGTGGATATTGGATAATCAGCGTGGTTTTCCGTGTTTTGGTACACGCGTCACCAAAAAGCGGAAAGCCCCGCCGAGGCGATGATTAATCACGGGGTTGTATTCGCACAGTGGCTGAGCTACGGTCAGGGCCTCTAAGCGAGCGACTAGTATCAGAGTGGGGGCCCATCTGGCAACACCTCCGAAGGTAGGCTGCCTGTTGTATGTTTCCTTCGTCTTTCTGTCGCCTTATCCTCTTTGATTCAGTCTTGGTCAGCCTCGTATGACATGCATGTCATTGTGCAGCTCATGGTTAAGCTCTGATGGTGGTCCGGTGATGCTTGCATGTGCGTGAAAAGAGGCAACTGATAGGATCCAGCTAGCGAGGTTTCCATTGGTTCTGCAAGACAACAGTTCTGGGGAGGTTCAGACAAAAGGTACATTACCTGCCCCTTCGTATGCGGCTGAAGATCACGTCCATTCTTCATGTATCTTATCTCATTGCTGGAGAGCGTGGCCATTTGAGAATCATCCTGTTCACATGTCATGGCTTTTCGTACCTTGTTTACTGCTCCACATGCAGGATGAGCGTAATTTGGACACTTTGGCGGCTTTACATTCAATGAGGAGACACGATAAGAAGCTTCATTGACCATCAACAAGCATCGTTGACTATTAGCTTCAGAAGCCAAAGCAGAAATAGGTACTTCACAGTCTGTGCAAGCTTTCTCTCGCCTGCAACAAACACGGCACGAATCGACCGGAGCAAACTTCGAATCAGTCCTAAGTTAGACGACCGATTTTCATTGTTGACGATCGAGTTTCCCAATCCACCTACACAAGAAGTGATGGCCGACCCATTCTCTTTATGGAATACCGAATATTCTGAACCACCCACTCAAGGGTCATCCTCGAGCGCAACATCCTCATCTCCTCTCCAACCATTCCCTGACTTCGAGACTGAGCTATTTCCGGGGCCAGGACAGCTTGATCCGACATTTCCGCACGAAGTTGATTCGCATTTATGGTTAGACCCTCTCTCACTGACTGGACCTGTGGATGGCGTTAGGGAAGAGTTTATACCACCGGGGCTCTTCGAATTGAAAGTTGCCTGGGTAGACGCTGGAGAAGGGGGTGAGAGCGACGATGGTATGAAGGAGGCAACGGAGCGAGCATTGCAATGGGCTAAAATGATGTTTGGGGAGAACGCAAACGACGGACCGGAAGAATGGCCTGTGGTGGAGGAGACGGGGGAATAGGAGAATCAAGCTTCTGAAAGCCAGGACAAGGAGTAGTGATTTACTGCATCTACACGACCTCAATCGCACTACCAGCGTTGACGTTTCCCGTCAAAGCTGCCTTGAACACATCCATCGCATCATCATTCTGCTTCTGCAAATCCGCGTTATTCGTAAAAGCCGCAGCACCCGCGAAAAACTGCTTCATCCGCGTCGGATCCTCATGCATGCCGTCTTCGGCGTACGCGTAGATTCTCCCAAATTGCCTTGCCAGGTCCACCACTTTTTGCGAGCGCGGTCTTCTCACGTTGTCGTAGGCTTCAAAGGCGGCGGGGATCTGCGAGGGCTTGTGTACGGCGGAGAAAAGGTGGTCGAGCACGGCGGAGTCTTCGAGAGCTTGTGCGGCACCATTGCCCGCGAAGGGCATCGATGCGTGCGCTGCGTCGCCCATCATGGCGACTTTGCTCTTGTGGTAGTACGGCGCGTGATCGTGGTCGGCAGCGGTCCAGGATGCGCTCGTATCTCGCGCAACCATGTTCACGATCTTGCGGGCGTCCTCGCTGTAATTCGCGTACAACGCTAGATCGAGGGGCGGTGCACCGCCGTCGGTGAACTTGGCACCTCGTACTGCAACACCAGCACTGAGGCGCGTGCCCTTGTTCACTGGAATGCAGTTGACGTGGCCTCTGGGTCCGAGTAGGATGGGAACGCAGCGTGTCCACTTCTCGTTGATGTGCTTTCGGGCTTCCTCAGCAGTGACCATGGTACGGTAGATTTGCCAGCCGTCATGGTTTACAGGCTCGGTGGCGGGATGGTCGGGCCCTAGGACATACTTGCGTGTCTGACTGTGAATACCGTCTGCACCAATGAGGCAGTCTGCTTGAGCGGAAGAGCCATCTTGGAACGAAAGGTGCACTGTGTGCTCGCCATTGTCCACTTCAGAAATACTGTTGAGCTTCTTGCCGAATGTAATGCACTCCTTTGGCACGAGTTGAAGAAGACCATCGAGGAGATCAGAACGTGCAACAGTTTTCCTTCCTTTTGCTCTTCCCAGTTCCGCGACAAGCTCTCCCTGGTTCGGTCCCTCACCCAGAATGACTTCTGTAACCATCTCCGTCTCTTCGTCGCCTTGGCTGAGTGCTTTGTCGAAGTAGATTTGTTTCACTTCCGGTCCGATGAGCGTCATGGCTTTGATGGCGTTCATATGCAGCGCAAGGCCGGCGCCGACGTCTTTGTATTCAGGCACGCCTTCGTAGACGTGGACTTCGAGATGTGGTTTCTTCGCGAGTCCTGCGGCCAATGCAAGGCCTGCGATTCCTCCGCCAGCTATGGCGATCTTGATTTTGCGGTCTGGTGCTGTCGAGCCCATTGTGGGGTGTTCAAGAATGTTGTGGGAGGAAGTCTTGGGAGGGCGAACGTGAAGTTTGAGGAAGGAGAGGAGCTTGTGTAACCTACAAGGTATGCATCAGGTCTCGGACGGTCTTCTACACCTCACAGCATCGAGTATGGTAAGGTGTCGGAGTCTTGTACGCATCATCCGTGCAGATGTCCGACGGTCTTATGTGCAGTGCAGCTATAGACCGCGACTTTGTACAGGATCTTCCCTTTGGCAGAAGCATCCCGAAAATCAGAAGACTGGCTTGGCTGTTCTCATCAGGACCTGCCTCTGTCCATCCATTGCAAAACAGATCCTCTCCTGTCATCAAGAGAAAGAATCAAGAAGGATGGTAAACAAATGAAAGTGCGACTTCGGCTCGGAGTATTGACGGCGCTAGCGTCTGTCTCCACTTCAAGAATCGATGAGGTCAGCGGCGTTTCCTCCGACGACCCAACATCAAGATGCTGGTATTCAAGTTTTCGCAGGACTGAAAGCGAGTTTAAATGTCGCACGAGATCATATTGTTGGGTTTCGGCAGATTAGGAATCATTACACATTGCTGCTATCGGTTTTGCCTCAAGACTCATTCGGCACTCTGATGTGCCTTCTCACATTCGGCCTGCTCCACTTCTTCCTTCCAAGAGGTCTCTGTATCTCCTTGTCAGTACAATCTGTCCTGAACACTCAACACATTGAGGAGGAGCCTTCGAAAATATCATATACTCACTTCCCAAACTAATCGCCGTATGAGCCATGACCGTACTCCCAGTAGCACCATGCCAATGCGTCTCTCCCGCAGGCACATGGACCATATCGCCGACCTGCAAACGCCGGGGTGCTTCGCCTTTCGAGCAAACGAAACCCGTGCCCATGGTGACAGTGAGGATCTGACCGCGCTCGTGCGTGTGCCAGAACGTGCGTGCTCCTGGTGTGAAGCAGACGTTGTTGCCCATGCAGTCGTCCGCCGTGAAGATCGGGTCCATGTGTACCGTGCCAGTGAAGGTTTCCGTGGGCTGCTTGGAGGCCGTGTTGGGCTTGTGCGAGGCGCGGATTAATTGCATTTTGATGGGTTTGATATCGATTGTTTTAGTTGTCTACAAATTCCAGCGGGCTTAAGGATATTAGAAGAACGAATCAATGAAATGAGATATGCGATACCGGCGTTTTTGGCTGGGCGATGGCAGGGAGTGGAATATGATAAGGTCTTAGCCTCGGTTATTGGGCATTAACTCCACGTAAAGAACACCAGCTGCTGTAGAGAGCCAGAAGTCATGTTTGAACGTGCAGGTGGGACATGGAAACTATTGTTACAAGATGGCGTGATCGACTGGCTTCATAGAGACAGGCTAAACTTGCTTGGCCGATGATGAACATCGACCCATTGCAGACCAGCATACTATACCAATGTACATAATCTTCTTTGTCGGTGAAAACCGCTCTCAATTCGTATTCATCATGTCCCTGCATTGCCGCAATGCCTCGCGACAACGCCGCGATTACCATAGTCCTTGTCGGTCATCAATCATCTTCTTCAAGCATCTCACAATCACCAACCAGATTAAGTCTTGATGATGTTGCCAGCAACCCTGATGGCTGCCGCCGTCTTCTTGACCCATTCTTCGGCGAGGGTATAGTTGCCAGCATCAACAGCCTCTGTGATGCCAGGGAAAGTCACAGGCGCATAACCTGTATGCTAATCAGTACATGATCAAATAGGTTTTTTTTCTTGTGATACTGACCAGTGTCAATACCAGGCGCAAAGATGGTATGCTGATAAAACTCTCTGTCGTTGAGACCACCCTGGGAGGTGAATCCGCGCTGGAAGTCTCTGTACTTATGGTTGACCACCTGCAGCAACTCAGTGTTGTTGCTGCTGACGGCCTGCTGAGCTAGCTCAACAACTTCGCTGGCCTGTGACCTGAAAGTGTCGATAGCTTCGCGCAATTCCGAGATGCTCAAGTTGCCGGAGCCACTGCTAATTACAGTGCTGAGTTCCTCGTAATACATGTCCATCTGGTCGGCGTAGTTGGGCAGATCGAAGGGGATCAGCTCAGCAGTCGCCAGATTGTACGCGAGGAGAGACAGGTACTCGCCCATGGCTTCGTGGTGGTGGAAGCCAGGGTCACCAAAAGTGGACATCCAGTGGTAGGAGTCATAATTGCTGTGGTAAGGGTAGAGAGGGTCGCCAGGTCCACCGTCAGAGCCCATGTCAATCTGTGTCATTGTCAACGTCTCTTGTCGCCGTACTGAAGATATCATACATACCGAGCCGATGCCGCGGTGCACGAAGGCAGTGTAGTCACTGCCACTTCCGAGAACCTCGACCGTGCCGTTGGTCTCCTCGTTCCAGACATCGTACATGGTTCTGTTTGTGAACGGCCAAGAAATCTTCTTCATTGTGTCGGTGGCAACCTTGTGGAGCTCTGGAGTAGCAGCAATCATTGGGTGGGGGCCGCTTGCAGCAATGTCGATGTTCAGATACGACACGGCTGTACCGGTGAGCCAAGGGATGTACTCCTCTACCCACTCAGTGGAGCCCACCAGGCCGTACTCCTCCGCGTCCCAGGAAGCAAGAACGATGTTGCGCTTTGGCTTCCACCCTTGAGCGAGGAGCTTGCCAAAAGCACGGCCAAGCTCTACGATGACAGCGGTGCCACTGTTTGGGTCCGCAGCGCCACCGATAATCCATGCATCGCGATGGTTGCCAATTATGACCGTCTCATCTGGGTTCGTGCCGTTGATCACGCCAATGGCGTTCCAGATGGGGGTGTATACCTCCTCCATCTCGTTCTGAACGTTCAGCTTGACACCTGGTGCAGGTCCAGAGCTGTAAGAAGAGCCTTCAATGGCGCCCACGTAGCCAGTGCGGTTGACTTCTTCGCCAGACACACCGTGGCCTTCGAGGGCAGCAATCAGCGGGCGAGCATCCTTCTCAGAAATTGGGATAGAGGGAATTCTCGGAAGCACATCAGAAGTGTCGGCGCGCGTAGAGTTCTCTCTCGATGGGTAGCCAGGCGTAGATGGGTCACCAGGGTAAGTTGATAGGAACTGAACGCTGCCTCTCTGGACTTGAGATGGATTACGGGCACCGCCGTTGGGGTACTCCTCGTAGCCATTTTCAACAGTAACGTTTCCGTCCTCGGCAGGGTCGGTGTAGATAATGCAGGCGATCATGCCCTGATCTTGGGCGTTCTTCACCTTCAGGCCTCTGAAAATGGAACCATATCTGGCCAACGCGACCTTGCCCTCGAGCTCGACTCCAAGGTCTACCAGCCGCTGGTAATCGCGCTGAGTACCCAGGCCAACGTAGACGTATTCTGCGCTGGCGCTTCCAGTAGCTGAATAACCGTGAAAGCTAGGCAGGCGGTTCGGCCAGGTGGTAGTTTCATCCTCTTCCAAAACGTCTTCGACAAGACCGGCATGGAAGGTGCTGCCGTTGGCGTATGTCAAAGAGAGAGAGTTGTTGAGGGGGTAGTTGAGGAACACATTGTACTCGGCGAGGCTCGAAGGAATGCCTGCCTCCTCCCACTTATCGGCTGTCCATTGGGCTTGACTCTTGTTCCGGCCAGCTACGTGGTCGCCATGGGTGTAATAATACGACCACTCCGAAATAGAGACGTTCGAAAAAGAGTCAATGATAATCTGCTCATTGGCTGATCGGTTTGCCAATGGCGAGGATTGCCTCTTGAAAATGTTCGTAGTGTGAATGTGACGATCGCGTTGACAGCCGCTGACAAAGGCAGCCAGAAACGGTGCGACCAACAACGTGCTAGAACGCATGATGGCTGGCGGGTAAAACAAAGAGCACCCTTACTCCTCTCACCTTGATGGCCATGATCGGTGTATTATATAGAGCGCTATGTCATATTCCCACCTCGGCCATCTGGTTCGGATGCTCAGCCGCAGGCAGCCAGTTGCAACTTCTCTTGGCGAGACGACAATGACATGATAAAGATCTTGTCGACCAGGGCCTCAAATGCGGAGTTGTGGAGTTGCATGGAACAGCACGAAGCAAAATCTTCCAAATTGATACTGACCTTCTCTCTCTGGCATCGCGCTGCTCGGCAACCTGGAGAACCTTTTGGAAAAATCCGGAAGATCATCGTCATACTATCTTGGCACCAACCTCCAACGTTGTATCGCGTTTTTGCGCTCTGCAGTAGCGCAGACGACTTATCGAAGATGTAAAAGGAAGACGCATCGATATGACCGCAGGCATCGTTACATTCTCCTCAGACCCTCCTGCAGGTCAGGGTTTCCCCGCCCTTGCGCGTTGAAATGGTTCGAACGATAGCCGAGCGCTGAACGACTCCCTAGTCCTCAAAGATACAGTCCTTTGGACGACTACAATTAGGCAAAGATTTCGAAGCGGCTGCCAGGCGGGTGTCACACACGCTGTTGCCATGTCGCTGTCACCCAGCGACAGCCTCTGTGCCACACAGCTGACTGATTTCTCGGAGTTTGCATCGCTGATAGCTCGACCGGACGATTATCTCAGGAATCTCCAGGAACTTCAAGAGGCCTCTCCTTGACGAGAAGCTCATACTGGTATACGCGAAGTGCCGACAATTCTTGTACCGAGTCTCCGGGCTTTTCATGCTAGATTGGTAACCGCCAGTCCGACTCAGCGCTACATCCGGTCAGCGTAGCTGTATTGTCGCCGCCAGAGCGTACTTTTTGCCGCCGATGCCGCAGTATGACAATGACGATTGCTCCTGCTATTAAGCCTGCGCCAGATGCTGCTCCTATCGCAATACCATCGCTCGCTCCCTTGCTTAATGCTGCCGCAGCTTCGGTAGAAGCACTCGGAATTAAGGATGAAGAGCCGGAACCGTCTGCATCAGCTGCGTCATTGATGTTGTCTCCATTTGATAATATTCACTAGGCCTGATGCAGTCTTTCCAAACTCCAACAAGTACTATGTCTCCGGTTGATTCGCCTACCAGAAAGTCCAAGTTTCCGAGTCTAGGCCTACAGCCGCTGAGAAAAACGGCCGACCGATATGAGGGACGTCATTGATGTTGATGTTTAATATTAGCGTCAGTTGGATACCGAGCGCTCAAGAGTTCCGCTCAAATGCATTATGCGAAGCCGCGGACTCACTTGGTAAGATAAGAAGAGCATTGGCGCTAGTGAAACCGAGTCCTTGATCCAAGACAATCGCTAAATATCCTCCGTAACTGCAGCTTGTCAGATTCTAATAGCAATCCAGGGGGGGCATATCACTCACTATCCGTCAAGTCTGTACGCAGGGACGTACCATAATAATCTTTTAGTATTCTGCTTATGGGATATACTTGTGTATGCTTTAAAGTTTTCCACGAAGGGATCATATCGAGGCGAAGAGATGGCTGGATAATCCAAGCGAACGCAGGCTAACAAGGTCGAAGGGGCAAGCATGTCCGCGTCTATCTCATTTGGAAACCCTAGGGTCGTTCTAGTCAGAGTAAGATACATTCCTGACTAGCAGCCTACGGACGAGGGTTGCAATTTCTGAGTCATATTCGGTCCTACAACCTTTACTGCATCATAGCCACCCAAGACAATTTGACCATCCATAAAATTCGATTGAGCAGCGCTGTTACGACCCCACCAAAAAGAGTACGTCCTCGAGGGGATCTTGCCTGCGTCTTTCAGGGCGTTCAATAAGGTCGAGTTACATCCGAATCTAATGACCAATTGCGTATTGAAAATCTCCCCATAATCGAAGCCGGCCACAAACGTTGCGTTCCATGCTGCAGATCTGTCTGCCGTCCGATCGTTATACCATATATGTGTTCCCATAGTGCGCTGTGTATCGCTTGGATCACCGCCTGCGGCGACCACATCAAGATTTGTGGAAACAGTTGTCAATGAAGAGGGATCGTAGGTACCGCCACGTATGGTCAAACACTGGGCCTTCGTAGTGTCATCGAAGCAGAAAGGGGTACTGGAATTGTACACCTAGCTGTTATTGAGGTAACCGGTGAACGGCGCTAGCTAGATCGAGTTTGCTTGCTCACTCTATCTATGAACTTACTTGTGAGCTAGGAACGACAAGTTCTGCGAAGGGCTGCCTACTAACAAAGGTGTACCTCGCATCGTGTGGCCGTTTGAGAGCTCGACATTAGTAATTGGCAATGAGATTAGCGACGAGTTGTTGCAACTCACTGCATCTACTATTCGAATGAGCAAAAGATGCCATAGTATACTATACAAAGACATCTTGGGTAACACAAAAACGCTATTAAGGAAAAGATATGTCGCATATCAGAACTAAGGGAGCGATGATCAGACCTCATTTTTGCAAAACAGTAATTGCGGCTGAGATGCTGCGGTTAGGAAGGGCTAAAGATAGACAGTCATCGTGCAGCTTCTCCGGCGACTAGAGTATTCTGGCCAACAATCATATGCCGCCGTTAGTATGGAAGATCGAGCGTTTAGTCGTTTCAGCGACAATGGCCCCCTGGCTTGCATTTCTCCGAATCCGTCATATTTCAGCAACCCGGTGAGCTTGGAATCTTTTCATCTTTATTTTGAGATAGAAATCGTGTTGGCAATGTGTGCCTTGGTCAGCTGGTTCCATGTCGTCGGGGAGCCTACACTCTTGTGGAATAGATCACCCTAGCCACGGATGGTCCAGTAATCGTTTGGCCGAGCATCGGTCTTTTGGGTCCCAACATAGAGCACATCTAATGAAATCAAGAATGTTGTTGGTCAACGACTCGTCACCCTCGAGTCGGTCCTCGAGTCGAACGGAGTCAATACTCCCGTGGTGCCATGTACCTAAGCACGTCAGCAATGTACTGAATAACAGTTTCCATGCATCACAAACCATTTCCATCAAAGAATTTTTCAGCCCCTTGACAGCGGCTCAGAAGCTCTTTCGGCGGTGGCCCTAGGTATCTGATCATAGCTCTTACGGACCCATGCTCATCAGCGTTCCCAAAAAGTCGTTCAGTGAAAAGCAGCTCCCAAATCTGTTACCCGTTAGTATTACGAATGTTCGATTTTTAGGCTGGCAACTTGCCAGAACACCGAAGCTCCAGATATCAATTTTCTCATCCCATTGTGCTCCTAGTATGACCTCCGGGGCTCGATATGGGTGTGCTTGAACTTTACCGTTGTATCCGGTGTCGATGAAAATAGATGAGCCAAGATCGCATAGAATTGGGAAGCCGAGCACATCTTGCTTCATCTCGCGAGGGACAGAAGTCTTTGCATGAGCTTCGATCACATGACATGAGCTCCTTGACTTCTCTTCTTTGGCGCAAAATGCATCAAGGAATGGCTTCTCCTCCTCAGGCAGCGTAATCTGGATGTTGTCGGGCTTGATATCTGCCAAAGTATCAACGTCAAAAAATCAGGTCTAGGCCGCGAATTGAAATTACTTACCGGCGTGGATAATGCCATTTGAATGAAGAAAGTCCAAAGCGTGCAATATATACACTGCGATCCAGCGGACCTTCTCGGAGCTGAGAGGTTGGTTTGTCGGGAAGCTAGTGAATTCCAGCAGGCTTGGTCCAAGAGGCTCGAATTCAAAGCCACGATACGTCTTGCCTTGCAACGATACGGTGAAAACACGGTCTGGATGGCGTACACAGTACTTGCTAGAATGTGTCCAACCGGAGCGTGCTACGTCAAGTCGCTCCACTGCGGCCTTTTCTCTCTGGGTCGCGCTTGCAGTGCCAATCTTCAAAACCTTGAATATGCCCCTTGGAGATGTTAGTGGCTTGCTTCGAGTCGGCCATCGGCGTCGCGTACTTGCGATCTTTGCAGAGCCAGGTCGTTGCGGTTCGCCCGTAGCCGAGTTTGACCTTGGCGGTGTAGCATTCGTCGATAACAGTACCGGGTCTGATCGGGCAAGATGACAGATGATGGAGACCAGGCGAACTCTCTTCGTTGCATCCCTCCACAGAATATTTTTTGTAACGGGTGAATGACCTCGAAAGCGCGGGAGCCAGTTTGGAATATCCAGTCGAGGACGCCAGTGACGATGCTGCCCTGCAATTTCTGACAATCGTTGTCATTGTTGTGATGATATGTCTAGCGTAAAAGATTGCGCGAAATGAGGATACAAACAATCAAAGCAAGCGGGAAAGCTAAGCTGCGTCAAGATGCTTTGGGAATGCCAAGTCTGTAACACCTACTTCTAGACCGATTTAGGCCAGACACATTCACATGGGAAACACTGCAACTCATCAATTGACGAATCTAATGAAGGTCATAATTGGCCAAGGAGAGGACAAACGACTAGGACAAAGATCGCCCCGATGACCGTAAAGTGTTCCATACAGACATTCAATCTTCAGATCATCGGGCAACATATGCCTGGGTACAGACAACAACACGAAATGGCTACCAAATCCAACTATCTATCTTCCCATCAGACATGCGCCTCCGTCCACGATCTCGACCTGCGCCGCCGAAGTTGTCTCCACAGAGGTATACGTGAGCTTTTCTTCTCGCTGTCAAACGATGGGTCCTCTTCTCTGTCCGTGTCGTCGAATTGCGAGGGGCTCTCGGTGTCGTGCGCCGAGAGTGGCCTGTTGTGGTCATCTGGCCGCGTAATACTTGTGCGCTTAAGGTTATCTTGGTAGTACTGCAGGCGATGTCGATCCAGTCGTTCAATCTGTGAGTCGCATCTCTCCTTGTGGAAAACACCTCCGAGCGCTTTCGCAGAATGCAAGAGTTTAATAACACCTGGAACCAGCCATCCATATTTCACTTGGTAGAATAGCGAGACGACGAGGTCTGTGGCGAAGGCCAACGCAATGAAGGGTGTTATGACTCCGAAGGATATTCCGAATAACAGAGTGCAAACGCGATGCAGAGGCCAATTTGTCTGCCCTCTTTCATCCGAGGGGAACTCGGCGACATCCAGAGCGAAGAAGGAAGCCATGAAAGACAAAGGCAGGAAAATAATCGTGACCATGGTAAAGATCACCATTACAGTGCTCTGCTTGCTTGTTGCTCGTGCACCCTCGCGGGCTGAGCGGGCCTCCCAGACAGAAGCTTGCTTCTGTTGTAGATCCAGTAGATGATTCAAGCCATCTTGTACTTCTTTCGTCTGCTTGTCCATTTTTTCAAAATCACTCATGGCCTTGTTGATGATCCGAAGGGGCTGAGCAAACCGCGAGTCGCATTCATCGCTTATATTGTCGCCGTCTGGACGGAAGAAATCTGTGGCAGTCTCGGTCCGCAATACTCTACTTTGCTCTCCGAGGACACTCAAAATGATGTTGATTTCGTCTCGAATATCCTTGGCCTCTTCCAACAGAGCGATCTGAGGTCTGATGTCCAGCATTTTGATAAGAAGGTCGTCTCTCCTTTTGATGTAGTTGGATTGGCGCTTGTTGAGTCGATGCAAGTCATCTGACCAGTCACGAAACTCCTTCAGGCCGCGGATCTCGTCATCGCCGATCCTACCAACAGTCGCTTCGAAGAAATGGAGAAAGCGCACGAGTTCTGATTCTTGGGACCAGCTGAAGACGTTTGAGCATGTGGCAATGATTCTCGAGCAAAGATCAGCGGTCGATGCGATCGGCTTACGGCCTTTCAGATCCCAGTTCAAAACATTGTGCTGAAGATCATTCAGGCACCCAGAATCAACGCCCTTGCGCTCCGGGAAACAGGAAATGATTCGATCGGGGTGCTTTCCATTGCCTTTGATGATCCAAAGCCAAAGCTGATCAACCATTAAGATATTATGATGAGGCCTCTTCAGATGCTTGGTGGCCCACCTGGTGACGACTTGATCAGCATCTCGCTCCCGAGTGTCTTGCAGCATGTAATAGTAGTATTGGTCCAAAGTCCTTCGAGCGTGAAGAGGAGGTCGGTGATGAAGATATGCCGATACCAGCAATCTCTCCTCATTGCTTAATCTGCTCCTCGAGGTGTGAACGCTGTCGTGATCGGAAACGTTGTCTTCTGAATCGCTATCGGAGTCGCCAGTCGATGATTTTCTGGTTGGTGAATGGTCTGGAACATGTTCACTGAAAATTGTCCTTTCGAAGCCGAAAGAGCTGCCGATGGGCTTTTCCGTACCCAAAGTGCTTTCGTTTCCATGACTGTGCATCCTTGATGGAGAGAGTGTGGGAGATGGGTCGTATCTTTGTCTACTCCGCTGCTTCTCTTGCTTCCAGAGCCTGTATATGTTGCTTGGCAATACATGATCGTCGACATCTGGTTGGCTTTGCGTGTTCACAGTATCTCGCACTCCGACATGACGCCAATTGTCCTCGAAGCTGACATAGGGCATGCAAATAGCGACGACATCTTCTCTCTCGTCACCTCCAGAGGTAGTGAATTGGGAGGCATGCGGGATGATACATCGTCCATGTGGCCATTCACTGTTTCTGATTTGTTCAGACCATACGGCTGGATGTATCCTGAATCGATTTCGGAATAGATCCTCGACCCAAACCATGTTGTTTGCCGGCAAATGATACCATCGACACACGAGTTCTTCTTTGATGCCACTCCTTCGTGTCTCATCAAGCAGCTTCTGCAACGGCTTCCTCCCGTAGATGGCTTCCTGAATCGAGAAGTGACGAGGAAGATGCTTTTCCGTTAGAGTTTCGCGATTGTAGTACATTTCTGTGGCAGCCATGTGGAAAGCTGCACAAGCCTGTCTTGCTAGAGGTGAGTGAGGCTGAGCTGTGGTAACGGAGCCTTTGGTTGCAGAAGGACCCTCAACCAGTGGCGGTTTGCGGAGCAAGTCATATATTGTCGGGTTCTCATGTCTGCTCGATTTGGCGATGCCCAAAGGAGTCTTGCCATCCTTGTCTTGAACGCGGGGATGCGCATTAGACTGAAGAAGCAAACGAATCACATGAAAGTCTGGCCGTGCTCCCGCAACGGCATAATGCAAAGCTGTCTTCCCAAACCGATCTTGAAACGCTACGTCGGCGTTTCCGCTTTTGAGTAGCAACTCAATATGGTGTGATCTCGAGTCAGCTGTCTGACACGCCACGTGAAGCGCGGTCTCCAAGGACGCATTCTTTCTTTGATTGATATCGATTCCATTCTCGATCAGATGCCTAAGTCTTGCATAGTCTGTTTGTCTGACGGCGTGCAACAACTGGTGGGTCTCGAACCACTCGACGATCTTCGAGCATATGAGCTGGAAATTCCGATCGCAAGGCTCCGAGAAACACAAGGTGTGCGGTTGATTCTTTCCAGAGTTTCCATGATGGAAATGGTGTAAACACGAGAGCTCTTGCATGAATTTGGCAAGTTTGCTCGGGCCAGTCACAGAAGTCTTTTGGTCTGGTTTGGGGGGAGCTGTGTTTTCTGTCTTTGGCGGTTCAGGTCTGCGCTTCTCAGCAACCATGGCAAGCTCTGATACCAGAGGGTCTGCATCATCATGGGGTGCGTTGTAGAAGAGACCCCCAGTGCAATGTTCCAGAAAGGGGTCGTTCTCCTTTCCGCCACGGAGAATCGCTTCAATGGCTCCCTGAACAATGCGACAGCCATATCCGTGCGCAATGAGAGCAGTAGGGCGAGAAAGGCAGTGTACTCGCTCCCGGGTAAGTTGCTGGATCAGTTCCTTCGATGCCCTTTCGAAATCAATACGCTTGTCTTTGAGTTTTGGGTTCATTGCATATCCAACGCAGAGAATCCGGCAAAATGGTAGCGCTTTTGGCAGCATATGCCGATGCTTCAGCCAATTTATCGCTTGCCCACGATCGTCTCTCCTTTCGTTGTTTGTTTTGGAGTCCTCGTTTCCCGATGATCGGTCGGAGCCATAGTTCTCGGGCGCCCCGGCATCTCCGCTATTGGAAGGACCTGACTTCGTCTGCCGATTTCGAGGGTCTGATGAAGTGACAGTGCATTCGAAGAATGTCCTGTGAGCATCTTCGATACCCTCGCGATATATGTATACTATCACTAGGTCGAGATCGGTTTTCCATTTTTGGTCTTCTGGTGGCTCATAAGGTATATGGCATTTGACATCCAGCTTACAGTGAGACTTGGACTGGCCAGCTGGATCTAGTTCTGCCTGCTGGTTCCAACTAAAATTCCGTTTCCCTGTCTGTATCTGCACTGGTTCAGGAACCCCAAGCGATTTCGATCGGCCCAACAACTTTGGCGTGTCAAAGCTTTCCGCTGCTAGGTTTTGGGGAAATGGAGTTGACGAGTGTCGCTTTGTCAATGGCGGAGCAGACTCCCTATTAATGCCATGTTGCACGACTGGCACCGATGGCTGAATTTCAAGAGATCGGACATAGTCCGAAGGCACAGCAAGGTGCTCGTTTGCGACCGGGACCGCATCTTCGTCGTATTGAGTGACCAGTAGCTGGGGAGTATTGACTCGTGTGATACCGGCCTGTACTAGTAGATGTCAGGCATTTAGACCTTTCACTCGTCATCACGTGGCTATCATACCTTCCATGTCTGCCTCGAGTCGTGTCGTTTGCTAATTTGCTAGGCATGCAGCTTCAGAAAGCATTGCGACGAGGCACCTAATATGCCGCTTTGAGGATTGCGAGGCTGAGCTCAGCTTTCAGCTCATGCGGCTCTGCGTTCATGGTGAGGCGATAAGACTCCGGCTATGCTGTATGGGAGGATGCGCCAAGCCAGCCACAGCTGCGGCTAATCGAAAGAGGGGGGCGCGCAGTCACGCAGATGCCCTTGTTTTGTAATTTCGAGACCACATGTATACTTTTCGAAGCCTTCTCTTTGACCGTCTGGCGTGAGAGTACCTTCATGCGAACACGTTTAGAAGTTTTCCCGGTGGCACAGGGACGTCGGTTGCAAGCCGTGTGAATTTGCAGACGTTTTGACCTAGCATGTTGGACACTCGCTAATCTCGGCATGGTCTTCTTCACAGGGTTTGTAAGTTGCCAGAAAGCAAAGACTGACTCAAGAGCTGAGCCTATCACGAGTTGACGATGGAATGAGGACGAGTTGCTTCACAAAAGAAAGTGAAGTTGGTTTTGAGCTGCGGCCGGGAAGTCGGATGCTCCGCAACCTTCGCCGACACCGCCAAGTCGGACAAGCATTCTTTGACGACATACATAAGGGCAAACAACCATCACAGCAAAATTGAATGATACAACTCTAGTCTGCCAATGACAAGTGCGCATATCTACACATCACCACCTCATCAAACCGACTTCCCCAACCGCGGAGTAAACTCCCTCCGATCACCAGTCCGGAAACCGAAGACCGTCGCCAGAAACCTCCCATTGCTCTTCCACTGCTCCCTCTCCAGGTAATTGTGCGCGATGATTCTGATTTTCTCCCAGAGACCCCTCTCGCCCCAATCCTGGCCATCGTGAATGCGGACGGCCCTCTGCACGAACATCCAGTTCTGCACGGCCTGCCAGCCCGTCCAGCTCAGGCCCGAGGCTGCCAGCATGGCCAGCGCGGCTACCACGAAGCCCCAGATGCTGTGGCCGGTCTCGTTGATCTGCTGGACGTTCATGCCGAAGATGGAGGAGGCGAGGTTGATGGGTATGAAGACGAAAGCCAGGATCGTCACTGGGAAGCTTCGTCAGCGCTTGTGTCGTTGCAAGGGGAGTGGATGGAGCTGGGCAAATTCGTTTGGCTCACATGCTATGGCGCTTTTGCTCTCCTTGATGGTGAGTTTCGCCGCTTCCAAGTTCGTGAAATGGATCTGGGTATCGATGGCGCCTTTCGCCTCGGTCGACACCACGCGTGCCCGCTCCATGATACCTCTCAAGCGCGCCGTGATCTCTTCGACTTGTTGACGTAGTAGCCTCTCGGTTTCAGCATCCGAGTAATGCACATCGCTCCATGCTCTTTGAAGAGTTGCACCCAAGTCGGTAGCCTCATGCCAGCAAGACGTCAATTCAACATCAATTCAACAAGATTGTCTTCTTTCGTGCAGATCCTCTCCCATCTTTCCTCGACATTCTCTATCTTAACCTTGAAGGAAATGCAGCGAAGGTGTAACATTGCGTCAAACCACTGCAAGCAAGGCGTCTGTTCTTCAAGAGGCTTCGAAGCTTCCAGCTCGCGACGCATCCTATACTCAAAGCTCGTGGGACCCATGCCCTTCCAAGGTTCATTTACCTTTTGATGCATCAGCATCTCTGACGGCGCCGGAGGCTCTGGGCCGCAGGGGATGCCATTAAGGGATACGGGGTAGACGACGACTGCCACAGATGTAAGCATACTGCATGACAACTTCATGGGCAAAACGCGAGAGACCAACCGAAGTAAGGAGAATGGCCGTCTTTCAATTGCCGCCGGCCGAAAAAGGCAGCAGTGCGCCCATAGAACTGTACGAACGCAGGAGCCTCGTTCCGTTCCCGCGAGGGCAGTGCCTTGTTCCAGTCGAAGAAGGGCGTCACTTCCGCCGGCCGTAGATCCAGCTCGACACCCAAGAGGTGCGCGAGGAACAAGCGACCAACACACCAACGACGTGGATCGCGCCTGGGCCCTCTGCCTGTATCGGTGTATGCGACTTGCTCCGCGGACCCCAGCATGTCGTCGCTCAGGGCGACGATTCTCGTGTGCACTCCAGCGTCACAAGCGTGCAGAGACGGGAAGAATTCTCTGTCCAGAGCCCAGGTTGGTCCTTCGTGGAGTGTGTGGCCGCCGATTGACTTCACGGACTTGATGGTGTTTTTCCCGGCGGCATGATCGTATCTGACGTCCAATATCTGCGCAACGCGCTCGTTCGGCGCCGTGACACGATCAATGCCTTGCCGAACCATATTTTGTGTGAGATCCATGTACATATCTCCGGAGTGATCCCAATCCGGTTTCAGCGAGGAAAGGTATTTTAGGTACGGCGCGTCCTCCCTCGCGAACCACATTCTGGCCTTGTCAGGATTAGGCGATGCCATGGTGTGAGGTCAGTAGCGATGATGTTGAAATGCCTTCGTATAGGCAGTTGGGCTCGCACACTGGTTTATATAGTATGATGCCCTTTATGCGATTGACCTCCTGCATGATCGCAGCCTGGTTGTCTTCAGTAATAAGGCATGAAAAGACACTGCCTCAAAGCAGTCGTCGCTTGCGTTTCATATCATGCAAGGCTCAAGCTGGAGTCTAAGACCTCGCTTAGCAAGAAACAAACACATCGCAGTAGTGTGGCGATGCGCCTGATCAAATCTTACAGAAGCAATCATGGGGAACCCCCAGAATGAATGAATCCCAGGAACAGACTCAAAAAGAATCCCCAATACAAGCGCAGCATCAACGACAGAAATAGAAGCACTACTAAAAACTCACACAAATCTCCCCACCATCAGAGAAACACAAAGCCAAAGACAAACAAAAAAACTTGACAGATCTTTTCATACCTCTCCATATCTACAAACCCCCGCAACCCGTCTCCTCCATCATCCACGCAACCCTCCCCAAAACCTACCCTACCAATCATCATTCCCCCCACCACTCATAGCCTTCTGCCTCGCCTTCAGCGCCTCCGCCAAACCGCCCGCCAAGCCCCCAGCAGGCGCTCCAGACTGACTGCTCGGCGTGCCCGCACCGCTGTTCCCATTTGCGTACGCGCTGTCTCTCGGCGGCGTCTCTGGCCCCGGTCTGCGAGCGGCAGGACGCTTCGCAGGCGGCGCCGGAGGAACTGGCTTGCCCTTTCCGGCTGCGGGCGTTGGTCGCGCGGCGGCGGGGGCTGGAGGGGGTGGAGGCCGCGATGCTGCCGCGGGAGGGGGCGGTGGGGCTTGTTTGATTTCTTCGACGTAGGCGGCGGGGACCCAGCCGGATGCGGAATGGTCGAGGCGTTTGCCGAGCCACCAACCTGAGTAGCGAGTTAGCTTGGAAATTGTGGGGGGTTGTGTGTCGGAGGACTTACCGTTGTTTTCTTTTTGCGTGATCAGAATGACTTCGTCCTTCCTCAGACTGAGTTCACCGCTAGTCTGACCAGCGAAATCGTACAGAGCCTTAAAAGTAGGGTCCTGCGGCGGCGCAGCCGGGGCCGCAGGTGGGGGTGGAGGAGGCGGCGGTGCGCGTCCCGATGATGATGAAGAAGGCGTTCTCGCGTGCGTGGATGCCTCGTTACGCAGCGACGTGACGGGGTGCGGCACTGGTTGCGGCTGGGGGACAACTCTTTCTTCTTGTCGCGGTGGTTCCGCGTAACCTCCTCCAGGCAGCGGGCGAGCTTGTGGTGGAGCCTTGCGCTGCGCGGCTTGCTGTGAAAGCTTGCCTCCGCTCTTCTTGAGCAGCTTGCCACTAGAGATCGGTTTCGCAGCAACCGGTTTGCCCTTGGGCGTTTCGGCAGCCACGGAGTTTGGAGGCTCGCCAGGTCCAGTGTGGATCTGACTACTCTTGTAGTTGTCGTCTCGGCGGACCTGCGGATCCTTGACGGCTTTGACAGTTGCCAGCTTTCCGGGCTTCTTATTGTACTGGATCGATTCGCCGATCTGGAGAGGTATAGAGCCGCCCGTGAGGCTGATTAGATGAGTGAAGAACTCCGTCTTGAAGACGCAATTGATGAGAGGATCTGGCTGGCTAGGGTCTGCCGCGCCAATTGCGAACCAGTCGTCCTTCAAGTTGCTTGCACTGATGAAGTTGATCGATCTGGTGGGGATCACGCGCTCCGCGGATATCACCAGCTGCCCCTTATCCAAAGATTGTTTTATGATGTAAACGCTGTTGGGTGTCTCCTTGGCAACGTTCTTCTTTTTTTCCTTGTCCTCCACCCACTCAACTTGTTTGGTGAGTACAAGCATGCGGCCTTCAGGTTTGCTTGATCGACCATACTTGGACACCAGTATCTCGCAGTGACCAGAAAACGCGACGAACTCTCCGTTGATCTTGTGGTCCTTGCGTATCTCTGTGCGGTTATCCTTCGTGCGAATGCCTACAGTCTTGCGTATGAAAGTGTTGGCACTTTTAGGATCATCCAGTAAGAGATAATCGCCACCGAACCTTCGGTAGCCAAGAAGCGAGAACCTCCTGCGCTCCTTGCGTCCAGCAAGAAGCCTAGTACCTTCATCACGTAGCTTCTGACTCGGCTCACCGCCGCCACCCTTCTTGTGCCAGAAGCGCTGAATTCGGGTAGCACACTCGATACGGTAGCGCAGGTAGTTCCTCCAAGCCCTCTGGATGCGAATCGCCATGTTGTGCCAGTACTTGTCCCTCATGGTCTCGAGGGCGAAGAGCGTCTCAGGCGTCTTGATGAAAGCCTTGGAGACACCCATCTGCCACTCCTCCGGCGGGATCGAAGTATCCTTGAGAATCTGCCTGACGCCAGACTTCGCGTCTCCGCTCCACGTGTACTCGCCAGCGTAGCTACACTTGGGCGAAAGCAGGTAGAAACGCTCGACGAACTTCTCGAACGTTTGACGCGAGGCGAATCCAGCGCGGCGAATGCGGACGTTCTCTTGCAGACCGAGGTATTTGATCTGGTGAAGAACATTGCCGTCGTTGTATTCGGTCGGGCTCTTGTTTTCGTTCGGCTTGATGGTTCGGATGTAGCTGGGCGTGCACTGCATGAGGGTGGCCACGAGGTCATTTGCAGATGCCTTGATCTTGTCGCCAGCGGTCGGAGGTCGGCGCTTATCGTCCTGGTTGACGTTGTCCGGGAAAAGGGAGTGCACGAAGTTGTTTGAGCTCTGACCAGCAAGGTTGAGAAGGTCCTTGAGAAGTTGATCCTTGTTCTTATCAGTCATGCCATCAACCGCATAGCTCACGTCACCGGCATAATGCTTGATTACGAATTGACCCTGCCTGGGCGCAAAGTTGGGGTTGCTGAGCCCATTTAGTCTCTGCGCGAAAGTGCCATCAGCGGCACTAGGGTCAGCGTGCGCTGTAGCGCAGGCGTCATTGAGAGCAGCGAAAACTCCTGGAGGGCGCTTCTCTTCGATCAACTCGCAGACAACCTTGTTGTCGAAGTACTTGATCGGCGTCCACTGAATCTGCTCTCGTGCGTACTCTTCTTGCTCAGCCTTCAGTGTCAGCTGAATGAAGATCTGCTGCAGCTTCTCGTTGACGTAGTTGATGCAGAGCTGCTCAAACGAGTTGCGCTCGAAAATCTCGAAACCGTAGATGTCCAAAATACCGATACTGTGCTTGACCGCTTGACGGGCCTGCAGCGATTGGTTCACGCGCTCGACAATCCAGTCAAACATCCTTGTGTAAATGCCCATGCTGAGGGCGTCGCGCGAAGCAGTGGCTTGCGCAATGTTAAGAGGAACATCATAGGCAGAACCTCTGCGTCCACCACGTGAAGTCTCGATTGTGCGCGTAGTCATGGCTTTGTTGACCGCAGCAGAGTCCACTTCTAGCAGGTATGCGACAAAGTCAATCACCGACTGGTCAGCGACTTCCGCATTGCCCTCGTCATTCTCTCTGTACGAAATATTGCCAATCCACAGAATCGCAGCCAGCATGCGGAAGATCTCATCCTGTTCTCCCTGGGTCATACCAATGACCCTCATCGCATCCAGAGTTTCCTTGAAATCGGCAACATCGTCAATGCCATTGACGTCGTAACACTTGCTCCTGCTGGTGTACGAGTATCCAGTGGGAGGCTGAACGCCAAAGTTCGCCTTGTAATTCTCGCTGGCGGCTTTCGTGAACTGGTAGAAAATGTGGAAGTTCCTCTCGTCCTTGACCTGACCGACGACTCTGCTCTTCTCCAAAAGGTAGTTTCTGATATTCGCACCGGCGGGCTCGCCTTGCGCGTTGAATTGGATTTCGAGGTATTTGCCGAAGCGGGAGCTGTTGTTGTTGCGCAATGTCTTTGCGTTGCCGAAGGATTCGAGGAGAGGGTTCGTGGCCAGCACCATATCCTTGGTCTCCTGAATCGAGCTGCTGCTTCCGCCCGACACGCTCGCAATGTACTGCATGATCCGCTTCGCCGCCTCCGTCTTTCCTGCTCCCGACTCGCCTGAGATGATGACACACTGGTTCTCCTTGTACGCCTTCATATTGTAGTACGAACTCTCCGCAATCGCAAAGACGTGAGGCGGCACCTCGAGTCTGTTCTTACCTTGGTAGCTGTGCAGCACCTGGTCGGTGTAGATTCCCAGGTCCCGGAAGGGGTTGACGGACACCAGCACGTGTCCGATGTAGGTGTAGATCTCGCCATTCTCGAAGCGTTTCTTCAGGTTTTCGTTGATCGCCTCGTTGGAGATCTTGCTGATGAGCGTGAGGTCGGACACGCCGACTTCCTTCTTCTTGCTCGTTTCGTATGCGGCTTTGCGGATTTGAGGTTGACCGCCTCCGCCGGCGGCTTGGGGTTGTTGGGCGGTATCCTTCTTGCGACCGGCGCGTTTTGTGACGGCCTATTGGCAGAGTCAGCACGACCGGAGGAAGGACTTGAGGGCTTCTGAGACATCTACCATCTTCGCCTAATCCACAAGTGATCACTGCCCGTTCGCAGGGCCAGTTGTTGACAGCCCACCAGGCGGCTATCCAAGGTCTTTGGTGATGGTAGACTTGGTCGATCGAAGGAGTGCTCGACAACACAGAGAAGCACAATGCCCTCTCAAGAGTGGTATGGGTAGGGAAAAAAGCGAGACGCAATGGGGGGAAAGAGATGTACAGGGCTGAGTGGGATGATACACTTCTGGACGTTGTGGCCGGCTGGAGAGACGATGCTGCAACGTCAGTGTACAGCGGCGTCGGCGGCACCTGCCGATTCACACTGCCTCAAGACTGCGCCACGCTTTGATGATGGGTGGGTCGTCTTTTTTGTCAAAGACGCGCAAGCCATTTCAGGCATCAAGATTGATACATCTCTAACCGATTTGATATTCGTTCTCTTCTCATGCAGAAAATTTCGTTGCCTGAGATGCTCGATTCGAGTTTTAATAAATAAGAAAGAATTGTAGACAGGTCTTCTTCATGCAGGTTCATTTGATCTTGTCAAATAACTCTATGCTGATGCTCGATTCGAAGTTCTAACACATATGAAAGAACTGTAGACAGCTTCTTCATGCAATTTCCATTGATCTTGTCAAACAACGTGACTCTATACTTGTGTAAAAGCTCAACGACTAATCTCACGCTCAAAACACACTCCATTTCCTGGGTATCTCCTCAACTCATCCATGTTCATCTCCTCCCCCTTCGAAGCGACAGCCTGCCGTGATGGCGAAGGCGCATATATTGATATTGCCATGCTTGTTTTGAACGCAAAGTAGATGGGTCGGCGGACAAAGCGTCGTCTCGAGAGTCGTGACTTGACAGCATTTCGTCTCCTCGAATTCTTGAAAGTTGTGCACGAAGTGGCAATATTCCCACGCAGGTTATGGGACGTCAGTGGCGGCTGGGCTCTTGTGGTGGGTTCTCGAAGTTGCGTCCTAAACCGGTCTCCGCGTTGTCCTTCTAGCATCCAATCGGTCGCTCAACAATCAAGGCTTTCATCGCATGTCTAGTCTTTCTGACGCAGGATTTCTTCAAGCAGTTGGTCAGTCTCAGCACATTCGTAGAAAGAAGATTTTTTTTTTTTTTTCCGCCTCCAGATTTCTCAGTAGAGGCCCGTATCCGTCGTCGACGAGATCGAGTTGAAGAGGAAGAGGCTTTGCGCACCTGTGAGGAATTCCTCGCTGCAGAAATGACTTGTCAGCGCTTCGTTCGTGTATCACCCAAAATCCAGATGCAACTTACAAGCTCAATGTGATATACCCGTCCCGATCATCGTCATACCGCTTGAAAACGTCCGTCATCCGCTTCAAGCTGATGCAAGCCTGCACGAACAGGTCGAAACTCAAGCCCTTCTCCCGCCCGGAAGGGTCGTCGCCTCGTCCCCGACTGTTCTTTGCGTACGTGTTGAACAGCAGCTGGACGAACTGCGGGCTCAACCGGTATCCAAACGCCACCAACGCATCCGTGAACTCTTGCAGCGAAATGTTTCCACTCCTGTCCGTGTCGAAACGATCGAAAAGCCCCCTCCAAGCCGACAGGAAACCCCAAAGGCCGCAGAATTCGTCAAAGTTGACGGTTCCACTGCGGTCGGTGTCGAACATTCGAATCATCATTTTCACGGTGTGCGGGTCGAAGGCAGTGTAGTCGCCGTTGACGAGGGCGCGGCGAAGTTCGTTTTCGGAGAGCTGACCTGAGCGATCTTTGTCGACTTGCATGAAGAGTGACCAGAGACCATCACGGTCATTCTGGTCGCGCGGCGGAGGGCCAACGGTAGGCGGACGCTGTTGGTGGGGAATTGGCGGGCGGTTGTGAGATCCGCTCGGTGGAGGGCCGTGGCCATAGTTTGCAGGAGGAGGAGGTGAGGCGAAAGAAGGGCGTTGTTGAGGAGGCGGAGCTTGGGAGTATTGCGGCTGGCTATTGAATCGAGAAGGAGGAGGCTGAGGATTGGCATTCATGTTGGTGTTGTAGCGAGTCTGCTGGTCCCAGTTCTGCTGTGGTGGTGCAGGACTGGAAGAGCCATAGGAGCCCGGTATAGGACCGGGAGACTGGAAGCCTTGACTCGGCGGGGGTCTGCTGCTGTAGCGATCGTCTGGGCGCATATTCTGGCCCTGCTGCGGCGGCGGAGGCATGGGTTTGTTGTACTGCGGTCCTGGAGGAGGGCCGCTGTTATGGCGATTGGGGTTCATCAACTGAGCTGCTTGCTCTGGTTCAGCGTGTCTAGAGGGAGTATGACGAGTCAGCCTAGAGTCGCGTGGCCAGTGGACATGGTGAGCAGCCATAGCAGCGGAGAGGTCGAGTGAAGCGGCGAGAGTGAGTGAAAGGAGACAAATAGCACGTACGCTGGAAGGGCATCTGGGTTGTAGCCGCCGCGATTGTAGGCCATGTTTGCTAGTACGATGCCTTTCTTCGATCCGGTTCGCCTGCGCTAACAGAGTCTATGCCTTCACGACAGTCGGCGGCAGAGGTTTTCTAGAAACGCCCTTCGAGAAGGTCTCCACTAGTGCGGGCTGACTGACAGGCGCTGACTACGCAACGATGGCGCGCGCTGGGGTGGCGGAATGCGAGGTTGCGGTCTAGGGCCGAGTTGACTCGAGTGAACTCGACTACCGATTTTGCGCGGAGACGATGAAGTGGATTGTGTTTGGCGTTTGGTGGAGGCAAGGAAAACGGACTGCGCGCGCGCTCTCTCTCAGCTGAATGAGTGGGCTGGTGAGGCTGGACCCGCGAGCGAAGGCTTATGACAAAGCTGGTCAGACAGCACCGGTGAAGGTTTGCGAGGCCAGAGTTTGCTGCTCTCGCTCTCGTGTTGCGTGAGCGCGGCGAAGGCAACTTGTTCGTTGTATGCGACACTTGGTTTGGACTGGGGAGCGGACAGGGATGACATGACATCGTCATGAGGGGCCACGCTGGACGGACATTTCGTTCGAAAGAGCCGGGCGGTCCATGCGACTGCGTGCGTTAGCGCTGCTATCCTTGGATGTTCGCACCGAACTGGTCGGTGCTGACTTCACTTACCGGGGGGCGTGCCTTCCAAAAGCACAGTCTCGTTACTCGAAGCCATCTACCGCAAAGCACCCATCTCTCGAGCTACTCCCTTCTACTCTAGAGAATTTCAGGAAGGCGACATAAATGGATAGAGGACTTTCCTGCTGAATATCCCCATCTCAAACTGCTATTAGCTCCCTGGGTACTTTAACAAGAGCCATGCACACTTACTTATCATGAGGTGGAATATTCGGAAGGCGGCGTGCCAGGCATGATCCTTGAGGCGTTAGGCACGAAAGTAAAACCGTGCTTCGCAAGAATGAGCGCAAGCGGCTCACAGACCGGACTCCATTCAGAGACGTCTAACAGGACAGGCAAAGGTCAAGGTAGAATGCTACTGTTGGACACAAAACAGCAACGAGCGAAAGACGCCCATCTCACTCTTCCACGCATTTCCAAGATATGAAGCTTAATTGGAGAGGAGTCTGAAGTGCAAGAAAGAAGAGCCCTGTGCTCGAGAACAAGAGAGTGTAACGTAAATTTTTCACTTTACGATTTCGCGATAAACGTGATATAGACGCCAAATGACCCGAATTCCATCAGACTCGTAAATACAAACAAACAAGATTTGTCAAACCCCATCTAGTACTCCAGCGTGACTTCCTGTCCCTTCACCCTGCCAATAACAATGCCCGCCGCGTACTTGGGAATGACCTCGTCGTCGTGCAGCATCTCGAACTCCTCGCTGGCGTCCTTGCCCATGTGCGAGAAGAGTGCCTGCGGGCCGCCGGGGTGCTCGTCCACCCAGTCGGTGACGTTCATGACCACGCCCTTGACCGCGATCCAGAGGTCTTCCTTCTTGTTGTGCTTGGCCACTTCTTCCAGCGTGTACTCGTCGTCGGGGACTTTAAAGTCCTTGAGGCTGTTGGGCGCAGAGACGGTGGCGGGGTCGGAGGAGTCGCCGCTGCGGCCGGAGGTGGGCATCACGGGGCCGGCGGATTGTTGGCTCTGAGCTGCTTGGCGGGGCTCGTCGGAACCGCTGGCGCCAACGCCGTTGGCCCATTCGACGGAGATCTTGCCGGGGGTGTTGGGGTCGATGTGCAGGCTGACCTGGCCCAAACGCTGGGCGGCGGTCGAGGCGCCGTTGTTCAGAACTTCCTGGAAGAGGTACTTGCTGGCGCTCTCGCCGGCGACGCGACCGTAGACGACGCAGCCGAGGAGGGAGGAGCCGCCGAGACGGTTGGCGCCGTGGACGCCACCGGCGAGCTCACCGCAGACGAAGAGGCCGTGGAAGGGCTCGCCGTTGCTGTTGAGGCATTGCGCTTGGTCGTTGATTTCGATACCGCCCATGGTGAAGTGCAGCACGGGCTCCATGACGGAGACGTGGAAGGTGTCGTCGATGTTGAACGGGGCGTTGTGGTAGTACTTCTTGCCGTGCGGGTCCTTTGCGCTGCCGTCTGCGTAGGAGTTGTAGTCGGTGAAGGTCTGCTGGAGCTCCTTTTCGGAGCAGCCGATGTCTTTGGCGAGCTCCTTGCCGGTCATCTTCTTCATCAAGCCACGGCCTGAGTAGTGGCGAGTGTGGAAATCGAGGACGTTGGAGGCCTTGCTGTTGAGGACGAGGCGAATGGGCCACAGTCCCTTCTCCTTCTCCTTCCAGAGCTTGTTTGAGACGTAGTCACGGTGCTCGAGCTCGTCGGTGAAACGCTGGCCCTTGGAGTTGAGCAGCAGACCACCCTCACCACGGAGCGCCTCGGCAGCCAAAAACTTGGTCTTGGCGGTGGGGTCTTTCGGGTCGACCAGACCAGTAGGGTGGACCTGGACGGACTCCATATCGATGCCATTGGCACCAATGTTCATCAACATCTTGTGACCATCACCAGTGGCGTGGGCGCCGTTGGTAGTGGAGAGGTCGAAAGTATCAGGCCTGTGCTTCTTCAGGAGCGAGTCGTTTCCGAAGTCAGCGGCGTAGCCGCCGGTTGCGAGAATGACAGGGCCGTGTGCGACAGTCTCTTCGCCGTTGAAGTCGTAGGTCACACCAGTGACATGGTTGCCCTCTCTGTTGATCTTGTTGACCTTGGCCTTCTTGATGAGTTGTACACGCTCGGGCTCTTTCTCCGCCAGCTCTTCGAAACGCTGCATGAGAGCGTAAGTGATGGCCATGCCGGGGAACTTTGCGTCGTGGCCGCGGTGCGTTCGGGGGTAAGAGTGGCCACTGATCGAGGGTTAGCATTTGATGTGTTATGACTGGTATCCTCGACGAGACATACCCAAGTCGTGATACGAGAGTCAGATCGAGGTTGAAAACATCCTGCAGCCACTCAACAGCCGCGGCAGACTTGTATGTGAGGACCTTGATGAGGTCTGGGCGAGCCTTCTCTCTGGCCGATTTGAGGGTGTCATCGTAGAACTGCTTGACGCTGTCGGCGATCTTCTCGTCGACCTGTGTGCGGGTCAAGGCACCGTTGATACCAGAGGTGGCCTTGGTGGAGTTGCCGCCCATGAAGTCTTGGGAGAATTGTCAATCTTGCCTCTTGTGAGAGCGTTCGGTTGCCAAGAAGGAACTCACTGTTCTTGTCGAGCAGCACGACATTGCCACCAGCAAGGTAGATAGTGTGAGCAGCGCTCAAGCCGGAAACTGTTCATTCGCCGTCAATCCCATTGCACTCGGATAGGAGCCATTTCCTCGAGGATATTCACTTACGGCCAGCGCCGACGACAATAACGCGAGGAGGCATGATTGGGGGTATCTCCAGAGCAGAAAAGGTAGACGGGGACGGGAGTGGAAACAAAGAGGAGAGTCGTGAGGACAGGGCAGTCGGTCTGGACACAAAAGAGCGAGACGACTGGAAATAAGGAATCCCGGCCAGCAAGAAAGGCAGGGCAGTCGGTCGGAAGCTTCGTAACCTGGCGCGGAGGAAAGATGCCGAGGTGGACAAGGTCGATTGTGGTCAGCGCGGTCTGTGCCCGTCTGGGGTCTGCTAAGGATGTGGAGAGGAAGCTGGTGCACGGGTGTTGGAGTTGATGTGGATTGGGGGTGGCGCGCGCGGGAAAGATTGCGCGAGGTTGCGAGTCTTGCAGGAAGACGTGTCGGCGACTGTGGGAAGATGTCTTGATATATTTGTTCTGGTAGCAGCCAAGACTGTACCGTCACCTGGTGATTGATCTTGGTGCGTGAATGTACGCATATCATGTTTCTCTCTCACGTTTCCGTCCATGGGCCGAGGCGTTCACATGCCAGCCAGCGGGAACAGCTGGAGGGATTACGCCTCACATGACTGGCTCGGTGGTCACAGGGCATCACTCGCTGCCAGGCACTGCGGGGATGCGACGAGAGATTCACTCGGTCGACAGCATGTGAAAACCTGGAGACTTGTCTATGCCTCTTCCGGCTAATGATGACCTCAAGTATTCAGGAGTTTCTTTCCCCTAGTGCTTCTCGTGTCGACAACTATGTTGATTGTGAAGTCTCTCTTTCTCGCAGTAACACTTCACTTACGCAGCCCACTCAACGCGCGGAAAGAACTGCCGCGGGTGCCCTTGCCGTCTCTCGCAGACCAGACGCCGACTCGGAGGTCATTCGCCGAGAATGCCGACTTGAGGTCTTTGCTCTCTGAGCCATGCAGCCTTCTTCCACAAGAGCGTCTCTGGGTCGCTATATCATTGTCGCGACGTCCTTCAACGTTCATATGGCCGCGTGGAGGACATGAATGCATTCTCATTATGGTGTATCTCTAGAAGAGAGAACAGTTCCTCCACTGCAAAACAACTGGTCCTTGCATGTGCTGATTCCCTCCAGCCTCGATGACACAAATCGGCCAGCCGCAACTTTCGCGCTGTCAGGGCCTCCTGGTTACCCTGCACACATTCAACAACCCAGTTCAGTATTCCCCATGATAAGAAACCAAGTCTTCAATGTCAGGTCAGCCCTCATCGCTCCGTTTCCCCTCTCAGCGCGTCCTCGACGGTAGACCTGCCTTGAGCAGCTCGTCCATCTCCTGCTTGCTGTGCTCGAAGCCACCCTCACGCGACCACGTAGTCTTCAAGACGCAGACTTCCTCCACAGACTGCCATCCCGCAAACTTCGACGTCGAAAAAGTGACATCCATCCCAGTCAGCTTCGGAAGCTCGGCCAGCGATTTCAAATTCTTGACGACCCTCCTCGAGAACTCGGAGAAGACGCAAGGGCGCTTGACGGAGACATGCAAATCTTCAAGGCGGGGGAGAAGATTCAAGTGCTCAAAGAGCTGGACAATGATGCTCTGACACTGAAAATCGTGGTTACACGACCCACACTGCAGGCAGGTACAGGACTCGCGCAGATCGAGAACCACCTGCGCTTTAGAAGATTGGGGCACGGGCGATGGAAAGATCTTCCTCTGTCCGTAGTAGTATGGGCAGAACGTGAGAAACTCGAGGCGCAGCAAGCTGCCTTGGCGGAAGTCCGATCGTCGTACTCGGTCCTGAACTGGCGGGACACGAAACGGAGAGTTGGATCGGAGGTTTTGTAGCGCCACCTCCATCCATCGACTCTGGTCCCTTTTTCTGGATGCAGGAGGTCGTAGATGTCATCACGCAGCTCTCGCGGGAGGTCGAAGAAGCCCTTTGCTCTCTTGGTAGGAGGCGCGGACCCTGGCTTGGTCGTCGTGAGCGCCTGTGATGGGGATGCGTCTGTGGCCATGACGCGAAGGAGCGTTGGCGCAGGCGACGAAGGAAGTTGAAAGATCGATGGAGAGGAGAGCGAAAGAAGCGAATTTTACGCACATGTACATGTAGGCAGCGGAGGTGTAATGTGCGTTTTGGATGAGGTGAACGGACTTCGTTTAGTGAATTCACTCGATGCATTCACTCGGTGTGTGCCATGTGACTCGACCCGACTCTCGACTCGTCCCCGTGACATTCACTGCTCGATCGGCATTTTCAGACGTGAACAGCTCGTCAGCCAACTGCCATGTATGAAGATTCAGAGGAGCTTTGTCGATCAGGCAGAGTCGTCATGAGTGAAAAGCCATTCAGACTGCCAGAGACGGAATCTTCGACTTGTTGGGACTAACGATGCTTTGCACATCTCGACATCACAAACCCATACCAAAATCATGAGCACTCACCATACCATCATGCAGAAGTCCTCGTACCGATACAAGCTTGATGACTCTCTTCAGCCAATCTTCGACACTACTTTCCCCAGTCCATCGTCAGTGCCCCACTGCGAACCGATGTTCTGTAGCAGGTGTCTGGAACGAAGAATGCTAGTTGATCGTTGTTTGCAGGTGAGTTATAGACCTTACTAATCGATCGATTCGGTCTTCCAACAAACAGCTTCTTCCCCCTCACATCAAGTCTACTCGACCCCGTCACGTACCCATCCCATCCCTCTCACACCCCTCACCCCTCCCAGACCTCATTCAACAGCCAAACCTGCCCGGCCCACTGCTCCCTGACGACGGGCCAAATCTCCCCCGGCGGCAGCACGAACCCCACCTCCTCCTCCTCCGCGGACGGGCTCAACTCCAGCGTCCAGGAGTGCTCCGCGCCCCTGACGGCATAGTGGTGGTCCCGCGAATTGCCCGTGGAGAAGTACAGAATCTCACACCCCGGTCCGGCGAGGTACTCGCTGCCCCTCTCGCTCGCGGCCTCGATGGCTCTCGCCGTCCCGTTCGCAACTTCAACCATGCGCGGCAGCGTTTCCGGCAGAGGGTCGCAGGAGAAACCCCAGGGGGTAAGGATCAGCTGGCTGTACGAGTGGAAGTCGATGAAGGAGCGGATGCCGGGGCCGGGGCGGGAGGCGAGGTGGGAGGAGAGGCCGTCCACGGCGGCGTTTTCCGGCGTGTCGCCGGGCGAGATGCCGCGGTAGGTTTGGCCGCAGGGGTCGGGCGTGGAGCCGCCTTCGGGGGGCTCGGCGTCCCATTCGAAAATCCAGTTGCGGTTCCCGTCGGTGCCGATGCAGGTTGTGTTCAGGGTTGGGCGGGGTTGGCGGTTTTTGCGCCAGAGACGGTCGGTCGTTTGCGTGTAGACGAAGCCTAGTGTTGAGGGTTAGTTTTGGAGGGGTGAGCTTGATGGGGGACAGGGAGGGGGGAGGGGTACCGTCCGGGTTGTGAAAGGGGACGAGGTAGAAGTCGTAGTGGTCCAGGAAGGCTGTTACGTTGGCGTCGCCGGTCTTGTAGCCTTCGATGAGCTGGTAGGCAAGATATTCGATTACTGGCATGTAATGGTTAGTCGATGAAAACCGTAAGGTTCCCGTCAAATGGTCATACCCATAGTCGAAATCCACTGAATGACCGTTAGCAAAGGCAATGGAAACAAGCTCACTGAAAAAGGAAACATACCTCCCTCGCATGCACAGTAGCATGCCACAAAATCACCGGCTTCTCACTCTCCCTCTCACCCTCTCCCTTCCCACCCTTCTTCCCACCCTTCTTCTTCCCCTCACTACCGCCCTTCTCATCACCAAAAAGATGAAAAGCCCAAATCGTCCTATTCTCCCAACTCCGCCCGATCTCAAACTTCCTCGCATTCCCCTCAAAAGCCTCCACAAGCCCGTCCCAAAACCTCAAATGATCCTCATAATCATGATAGGAATCAAACCATGATAGATCCGGCATTTCGTCGTCATCGTCACCACCATCACCACCACGCTTCCGCAGCGGAGAAGCTTCCACATCAGTCGAGCGGATGTACGCTCCCAGATCGTCGTTCACCAGCCGCGCTTTGAGACCGAGGGAGCGGAACTCCTCCAGCTCCTCGGGCGGGATGGCAACGGAGAGCATGTCGCGCACGGGCTGCGTGTGGTGTCTCCCGAAGCGCCTGGCGAGGTCCTGCGCTTCGCGCGCGGAGGATGGCGTGATGCTGTAGACGTGGTAGCCGTCGTAGTTTGCTCTGGGGGAGATGTCGTTGGTGGGAGGTTGCAGGGGTGACGCCGCTGCTAGTGGCCAGGCGAGGGGGAGGAGGGTTGAGAGCTTCATGTTGGATGTTTTGTTCAGAGGGACAAGTCTGGAGCGAGACTTGCTTCTGGAATGATGGAAGGACGAGACCAGCAAGCGACGCTGCCACTCGACTTCTTAAATCACCTCCCCTCCTTCCCAGCTCGTAACATCATCACCCCCGACTCCTCGCCAAGTTTGCACGACATGCTGCGATAGCCCGCCCTGCGCATGGCGGGAGTCGCGAATGAAAGATTGCCGTAGCAGCTCGACTGCATGGAGTAGGACATCGTGCAGGTCAGCTTGGCGGCTCGACGCGATTTAAACCCAGGTAGGCAGCTAGGAAAACAGGAACGTCTGGGCGGTTGGCTTGGCCGATGTTAAGGAAGTTGATTGACATTCTTGTTTTGAGATAGAGCTTAGGAGGAGGCGTTGATAAGCTGTGTCGAAGATTCCTCGGGGTTGTATTGCGACGCGGTGGCCGAGGTTGTGAGGGTTCCGTCTCGTGTGGATCGGAGTTGAGGATTGCGTTCGTTCGTTGTTGGATTCTTCCCTTGGGTGCATGTGTTGATTGATACATATCATGTTAGGATGTTACCATATTTCGAGGCGGGGCTTGCTCCACACCGACCATGCCTCGCTTGCCTGGGTACCTCATGTAGATATGTCTGTGAAACAATAAGGTAGCTAGCTATACACGGATTCCAATCTCCTCACAAGATCCACGGCTGCCATTATTGATCAAGATGTCAGCTCAGACAATCCAAATTAAACCATCATCACCATCCTCCAGCCGACGAAAGAACCAGCCCAAAGTCCGTTGTTCTACCTACTGTACCTATAATAACAAATAATAGGCAAGCAGGTATTTTCCACACACATAGTCCAGCGTGACAACAAAGTCAGCAGCGAACCCATCCTGAACAGGATCGACTGCCGAATGGAAGGAAACACTACAGATCGCGATCTTACCCGAAACCAAACGAGAAATTCGAACCATATTTGATGTTTCACTTCATTTGTTTAATTGATATTTCCTCACCTTCTGCAATAATGTCGCTTGTGCTTGAATCCCATCACTCAATAAAAAAAAACTTCCTAAACTTTCCCTCCACGCACGTTCGTCAAGATCAACTCCCATCAGAAAAAAAATCGATCAGTCAATCTCAAAAGCAAAGAAAAAAAGTTGCAAACAGCTAACGGGAATTTTGGATATCTCACACCACTCCACATGTCTCACACGTCCAACCCTCTTACTCCGCCGAGCTCCTCGTAGTCCTCTTGTTGACCTCATCCTTCGCCTTAGCGGAGCCGCTGGCGACCGCATCGGCGACCTGGTCCTTGGTCTGCTTGGCCTTGTTCTGCGCCTGCTGGGCGTTGGCCTTGACTTGCTCCTTGGAGGGCGCCGCAGCGGCGCCGCCGCTGAACAGACCGACAAGCACAAGGAGGAGAGTGACGAAACCGACGGCGATACCGGCGGCGACTTCGGGGACGAACTTGACGGCCTCGAGGGGGTCGCGCTGCGCGATGGCGGCGAAGAGGTTGACCTTGTCGGAGACGTAGGCGACGGGGTCGTCCATGAAGGTCTTGTCGAGGGGAGACTTGTCGGCCTTGTCGTCGGGCTTGGGCTTGTCGGCCTCCTCCTGCGCTTTCTCCACGGCCTTCTTCACGTCGAAGGTGGAGGCGGCGAGGGCCTCGGCGTCGGAGATGGAGTGGCCGATGTAGATGTTGTCGAAGAGGATGTCGTTCTGCATGGTCCAGATTTCGAATCCGACCTGTTGAGAGATGAATGTTAGCTGAGCTGTGCTTTTCCTAATACATCAATAAAACAGATTCATTACTTACACCACCGATCGGCTCAAGGTTGGCCGGGGTCTTGTCCTCGAAGTAATCCGGGTTGGCGATCTTGCGCGGGGCCCAGACGCCCTTGTAGGCGGGGTTGTCGACGAGAGGAGCGGTCCACTTGCCCTTGAACTCGGGGTTCTGCTTCATGGGCTTGGTCCAGGGACCGCAGCCGGAGACGTCGTCACAGTTGGGGTTGCGGACGAGAGGAGCGTCCCAGTCGCCGTCCTCCTCGTCATCCCAGTCCTCGGGCTTCTCGGCCTCGGGGTCGGGGATCATCTCGGGCTCCTCCTCGAGCCAGTCCGCGGGCTTCTCGGCCTCCTCGTCGACAATCTCGTAGGGAGCGTCCTCGTCCCAGTCCTCGGGCTTGGTGGCGTCCGGGTCGGGGATCTTGGCCTGCTCGACCCAGTCCTCGGGCTTGGTGTCGTTGGGGTCGTCGATCTCCTCGGCCGGGTTGACGGCGGGGAGGAAGTCCTCGAGCAGGGAGCCCTCGCGGACCTGCTCGCCGTCGACCTTGATCTGGTAGGTCTGGTCGGGCTTGATGATGAGGGTGTAGAGGGAGGACTGCTTGGTGATGCGAGCCATGGGGCTGTTCTTGAGGTGCTTCTCCTCGTACTCGCCCGTCTTGGGGTTCTTGTGGCGGAAGATGAAGTGGACCTTGTTGGTGCTGCCGCACTTGTCCGGGCCGAACATGATGATGTAGGGCGAGGCGTTGGAGAACTCCTCGGCGTGCAGGGCCTTGTTGTCCTGGAGCAGCTTCATGTAGGCACCGCCGCACTCGAGGCCGGCCTGGAGCTTGACCTCGTACTGGACGACGAGGGTGTCATCCTTGTTGGTGACGGGCTTGTCGAACTTGGAGGAGATGGCGTGGTGGGCGGCCTTGTCCTTCAGGACGAGACCCTTGTCGCCCTCAACGCCGCGGAGCACGGTGGGCTCCTCGACAGACCACTTGCCGTTGTAGGTCCACTCCTCCTCGGTGCCCTCCTTCTTTGCGTGCGAGACCTTCCACCTGGATTCCCAGTCGTCGGTGAACTGCTCCAGGAAGGGAGCCTTGAGGTTGGTGGGCTGGGTGTGAAAGTTAGCATTGGCTGGGTCGGGGGTATGCAAGGTATGCAAGGTATTCAAGCTTCAAGAGCCAATGGCAAGACTTACAGTGAAGGTAGGCTTCTCCACGGCGGATGAAGTGACGGACTCGACGGCGGAGGCGACAGAGCTGGACGCCTCCTGGGCAGACTCGTCAATGTCATCCAAGACGTCCTTGGAGTGGCCGACGGCGGCAAAGGCGCCGAGGGCGAGAAGCGAGGCAGCGCGCATTGTGATGTGAGGGATGTCGCGGGCAGCGAGAACAGGCTCGAGCTGCGGGAGGAGAGCAATGCGAGGAAGAAGAGGAGGGAGGAAGTGGAGTTGAGTCTCTGAGTGGTAGTGGTGAGGAGAGAGACCCTGGTGGTATATATAAAGCAGGGGAGTAGTGAGGGTGGATTAGGTCAGGTAGCCTCTTCTGTCGTGTGTAGCGGTAGCGTGGCGGGCTGGAGTGCTGAGATGCCAGCTGTTAGCTACAAGCTGTCCTCACTGCTGTCTCTACCGTACTAGATCCGCGCTACCGAGACCAACTTCCACCCTTGACTGAGAGGGGCAGCTGGCTGGCTTCCATCACCGTTGCCGAGCGGCGACGCATTGACCGCCCGGCGGATCCATAGTCTTCACTTCCCTTCTATACATATGCATTATGGACTAGTCAATCGATCTTCATGCCATTGATCATGTGACGTTCTGTCTGTATGTGGGACATCCAGGGCGCGTCTGGACTTTCTTAACGGCCTCGTCTCTGTTCAGGCTTCCACTCGGCTGGACTCCCTTTTCGTCCATGTTTCCTGTGAATGTGGACGATGCGGAGATGAGCATCAGAAGAAACACATGAGTAATCAAGGCTTGTGTAGGAGTCAATTTCCCTCTGGAAAGATTTCATTTCATCCTAGTCTCCCTGATTATTGACATTCCCCAACACGACGAGCCGGCTGATCGTTCACGACTTCACATCACTCCATCCAAACTCGTATCATCTACAAGCTATCCACGAAACAAGCGCAGCCTCCCTCCAAGAAGCCATGCTCATTCATTCATCGCGTCCTCACCCCTACGAAACCTCAAGCCCAGCATCCTCCAGTCCCTTCTTGAACTGATCCTTCAAATCCCCACACTCACCGTCCCCCTTTTCCTTCCCCTTCAAACTCTCCATAAACATCCTCTCCACAGCCTTCTCGCCCTCCTTCTCCGCCGCCTTCTCATCGCTCGCCGTCGCCCCCTCGCCCGCAACCCTCTCATCGAGCGCCAACTTACTCTCTCCCAGCGCGTGGATCTGCTCCTCAATCGTGCCCCTGCTCACCAGTCTCACAACATCCACATCCCGCGTCTGACCCACGCGATGCGCGCGGTTCTCCGCCTGAATGTCGTCCTGCGGGTTGAAGCCCGAGTCGAAGATGATGACCTTGTTCGCCGCGGCGAGGTTGATTCCCGCGCCGCCCGCTTTGGTCGACAGCATGAAGACGGTGATGTCCCCCTCCGTCGAGAACTTGTCGATCATGTCCTGCCGGCTGTCCATGCGCGTGCTGCCGTCGAGGCGCATGTAGCGGATCCCCAGCGTCTCCAGCACCGCTTCCAGCACGTCCATGAGCGTCGTGAACTGCGAGAAGACGAGCGCGCGGTCGCCGTTCGCGGCGTAGGAGAGGACGAGGTCTTTGAACTTCTGCACTTTGCCGCAGTCCATCCACTCTTCCTTTTTGAGAGCGTACTTGGACACGCAGGGTCGTTCTGCGCAGAACTTGTGCAGGCCGAAGTCGCCGCCCTTGATGTTCTGCGGGCCCTCCCCCGTAAGGTACTTCCACACTTTCTCGGGAGTGTTGCCGGCAAATTCAGAGTCGCGGAGAAGAGCGTCCCGGATCTTCATGAGCTTCTTGTCGTTGTACTTCTTGCGGGAGAGGAGCGGGTGGATAGCGGTCTTGCGCAGTGCCATTAGCACGTTAGAGCTAGCCTTCGCGGGAGCCTTCTTGCCGTTCGCCTTGTCCTCGAAGACCTGCCGTGCGGCGTCCATTTCGTCTTGATACAAAGCGGCCTGAGAATCGGTCATATCGCAGAATTCCACACGGCTATGTTTGGCGGGCAGCCATAACACCTGTTGCTTCTTGCGTCGAAGGATGAACGGCGTCATCATAGAACGAGCACGGGCAATGCGTTGCGCTGAGAGCAGGGCGGCATGGTCCGCGTCCTTGGTAGTAGCCTTATGCTGGAAGATATAATTAAGGTCCTCCGCCTTCGCCGAGAACAGATCAGGCATGATGAAAGCGAGGATGGCGATGAGTTCCTGCAGGTTGTTTTGAAGGGGAGTGCCGGTGAGCAGGACCTTGAAGTCGGCGGGGATACGCATGAGCTGGCGATAGCGGTCCGAGTTGGGATTGCGCAAAGCGTGTGCCTCGTCGTAGACGCAGACGGAAGGCCCGAGGCCGCGGAGGAACCTATTGTCGTCGGGTTTGACGGTCATGTCGTAGGTCGTCACGATCACGTCGATCTTGTCGAAGTTCTCCTCGATGTGGTCTTGCAGTGACGGCCTCTCCGCTTGCGATCCATAGTATGGCTGGACCTTGAGCTCAGGCGAGAAGTTCTGAAACTCGCGAAGCCAGTTCTCTAGAGTCGAACCAGGCACGATGACCAAGTGGACTCCATCCACTTCCTCGAGTTGGAGCTGCGACAGAAAACTGATAACCTGGCAGGTCTTGCCCAATCCCATGTCGTCGGCGAGGATACACGACAGCTTCTTCGACCAGAGAAGGTTCAACCAATTCAGGCCGACGAGCTGATAGTCCTTCATCTGAATATCCGGATTCATGTTCTCCGGCTGAGCAAGAAACTTGCCCCTCTTCGTGTTCTTGGAAGCAGTCAGATCGTCGGTAGAGCTCGCAGGTGTCCCAATGCCAGAATCGTGGGCCTCCTCCAAATTCATGAGCTGCAGCTCACCGCTAGAGTCCGCCCCAACTCCCCAATTCTTAAGCGCATCTTGGATGGGTTTCGAGATCTGCTCGCACTCGGTGACCAGGTCGTCTACGGCATCGTATCCCCTTAGCATATCGCTGCCCGCGTCGACGATCTTCTCTCCGACTGGTTTTGTCCTCGACTTCTTGCCAGACTTGGTGAATTCTGGTGCGTTGGTAATCGCACGAATCTCGTCAAGCGAGTCGAACGGTCGCTTGTCAAGTAAGATCTGGACATCTGACTCCGGCACTGCACACAGGTCCGTGATGTCGCGAAGAGAGCGTTCGTTGAAGAAATTCAGCAATTTCACATCATGCGAACTTTCGCCAACGACCTCAACCTCCTCTTCTTGGTCAGTCTCGACGGCGGGGTCCTCCGGTTCGGACTCAGAATCGATCGTGATGGCCGCCTTCTTGACCGGCCTCGCTTTGGGTGCTGGCTCAGGGGAATCCGGCGAAGGTTCGCGCTGCGGACGACTGCGTTGTATCAACCGACCCTTTCGGCGGGGTGCCGCATCCTGCTCGTCCTCGTCGTCGATTACAAGCGGTGCCGGTGCTGAAGGTGTAGGTTGCGACTGCTTCCTTGCCGTGGGCTGTCCTCCGTATCTCTCTGCAATACTCTGCTTCTGAACCTTGACATCAGCCCTGGCAGTCGAGCGCACAGGTTGCGATGCCTGGCTGGAATAGGCGACACCACGGGCGACGCCTTTCGGTTTGACTGGTGTAGGAGCGAGCTCATCGCGGTCGTCCGTCGTTTCCACCAACCAGTTCATGGCGTCTTGACTATTGCCATGATGACGCGCCAACGCATCCATACACTGTGAGATGCCATGAGTCTGTCCAAGCACCGCTCTCATGCTCTCGACCGACTTCCTCATAAGATAGTCCGGGATGTCATCAAGCGTCTTGTACGATTCCGAGGTGATCGCACGCGCAGGCGCAGCCGGTCTTGCGGGCTTCGGTTGCCGCGAAGAACTCCCATACGCGCTCGCCATGTCATCCGCGGGTCTCATGTTCTTCTTCTCCGGCGAGCCTTTATAGCTGAAATCGGCCATGAGCGACAGGAACCCGTTAGGATGAGAACCTCCCTGCGGCTTGGCCGTGTTCGCTGGCTTGGGCGACTCCTTCACGACCTCGCTGCTCGCAGAGCGTCGGTTCGGACTTGAGTTCAAGCCACGACCTCCTTTAGTGAAGTTTGTTGGGCGGATGTTCGATGTCAGACCTTGCGTTTCTTCATCGTCGTCGGAGCTATGGTGAACCACGGGGTCCTCGTCGCTGTCGTCCAGTGTGATCGGTTGCGGCCTCGATTGGACGTTCGTGGGCTTGCGGAAGGTCGTCCCAGGCGGGGCCATTGCGCTTGCGAGGAAACTTCTCGGCTTCGCGAAAGGCGCCTGCTTGATTGGCGATGGTTGCGCTGCAGGAGGCGACGAGCGCTCTACTTGCACATCATCTGATGAGGCATTGCGGGGTTGTGTAGGTTGGGTCGCATATGTGTGATTGTTGTTCTGCGTGATTGGCTGCGTCGGTTGGGTGGCATTATTCGAGAGGGTATTGAAGTCGCTATGAAACTGCTTGGTCGAGTATCCCATTTGTGGATGCTGGGTGCCACCAGAGACTGGCAGGGTTGCGACAGTGTCGTGCTCCGAGAACAGATCGTCTCCGCTGTCGTCTTCCTCGTTCCATGGCTTCTGCGTGTGCGTGTGATCGATCTTTCTCCTCTTGGCCGGTGTGTAGTCTGAGATGGGATCGCTGTCCGCCATTGCGTCTGTCGGAAGTCGCGCGCGCGCGCGTGCACGAGGCTCGTGAACGTGCTGCAGTGGAGGGTGGTGTAACGCAGTGAAGTGAAGTGGGATGTCGCCTGCGTAATAAATACAGCACTCCGCGCGCGTGGATCTAGTGCAATGTCGATGGGCCGAAAAGTTTGTGCATGAACGAAACCCGCAGACAAAAGACAAGCAGGAAAGAGTCAGGTGAAGTAGTCCAAGTGTCGGTGTTGGGAAGTGAAGGTGGTTTGAAGTTGCAGGGTCAGGACTGGCAAAACTTCGACGATGGCGTAAAGTAAACGCGCGACGCCAGAATGATGGATGGATGGATGGACCGGGATTGATTGATTGATTGATTTGAGGGTCCGAGCGCGGTTAGCGGCCGATGTCATGCATCGCCCCCGAGATGTGTGTGAATTGTGTAACTGCCTCAGGTAGGTGCATACATCTATTGAGCAAACCAACAACAGACAAAGGAAACCAACTTCACAACATTACTCCCAGTCTCGAGAACAATCAACAATGGCCACCCAACGCCGCATCAACACCAGCGAAAAGACGCACCTGGACCAAGACGAGACCAAATCAGGACCTCAGTCAAACATCGCCCCGGCCGTGCCTTCGTTCGTCTACCCCCATCGCAATCCATTCCGAATGTTTGGATCAAAAGCTTCTCAGTCTCGCTGACGAAATGCGTTCAGATCCATAATCTTCAAACTCCTCGCCTTCACCTTCGCCATGATCACCCTCCCCATCGGCTCCTACTTCCTGACCGTCAACGCTCTCTTCGGCGGTATGTGATAAACCAAACATCCCCTTTCCACGCCCCCTACCTCTTCCTCTTCAAAGCCCTCGCGTAAAGTGACCCGAAAAAACACATCAATCCAGACTGACGCATCACCTAAAAAGGCAACTCGACCTACGCCGGCGCCACAGCAGCCGTGGTGGCCAACGTGGTCCTGCTCTCCTACGTCGTCGTCGCTTTCAACGACGACAAGTCCGAGCGAGAAGCCGACGCCGCTCATGCCGGGGAAGGGAGGAAGGAGAAGTAGAATTGAAGTGGTAGACCAAAGCCATTGCTCACTCAGATCTCCCCCGCTAGAGGTGCAAAGGGGAGACTGCCGCGGCCGTGGCGGTGGCGGGGAGGCGTTGGCATTGTCATCAGTCAGGGCGCGGGATTCTGGATTGATGAGATGGGATGCACGGCGACAGATAAGGAGAGAAAAACGGCGCTTGGTACAGTGATTACTTTTTTTCCGTCAACGCTTTCCCACTCCACTCGTTTACTACCGAATCGTGAAATCCACCCCTCCCCTCCCCGTCCCCTGCGTTTCCCTCGTAGATAGAAAAAAGCGACTGAAATACAAAAAGCAGTAACCAATCAAAAAAGGTACCCATTGGCGCGCCAGAACATCTCAAGAACCTCGAGAGAAGTAAGCCCGAAGAAGAAAGCAAAAGAAACACAGTAAGGTCCAAAAACACCATCCCCAAACGTCCAGCCGAGAGAGAGGAGAGAGAACAAAGTCTCGTCGTGACACCTGCCGAAAACCCTCATCCAGCGCCCTGCCGTAGCGGAGGCTGAGCGGATATATTCCCTTTCCTGGTGAGAAAGAAATTTGTGATTTGGTTTCGTAGCAAAAAGCATGTTCGTTTCGTTTCTTTGCCTGGCGTCAAATAATTCCGTCCCTTTCCCCCAAGTTTTCCGTCGTCAAAGAAGTTTCAAGTCATTAAAAAGAGGCATCATTATTATCATCCTCTGCAAAAGAAGAGGACTCTTGCAAGAAGAGGGGAAAGACATCATCATCTCCAAGCTGTGCGGTTGTCCAACTGGCAAAGATATCCCTTGATCGTCATCGTCGCCTCGCATCCATCGCCGTTTCCGACGGAAACTCAACGTTTATTCCTTCTTGCTGAACCGCCTCTTGAGCCAGCTCTTCTTCTTCTCCGGCTCCGGGCGTGCAGTGGAAGGCAAATTGCCTCTCGGCGGCGCGGAGAAGCCGTGGTCGCCACCCGCACCACCACCCCCGCCGAGCGGGATGGGCCTCCTCTGACCACCACCCGGCGGCTGCACGGGACCGCCGCCGCCGTAGCCTTGCTGGTGCTGCGGCGCGTACATGCCGTCTTCCGGGATCGGGCGCGGGTAGCCTCCGTAGGCGGCGTCTTGCTGGGGTTTGGAAGTGGCGTTGATGCGGTCGAGGGAGCTGTTCTCGCTGCTGGGGTCGGTGCCGTTGGCCCAGGGGCCGGTCGAGTCGGAGCCGTAGGTCTGGCCCGAGTTGACGGTGTCGTAGCTCTGGTGGTAGCCGTGTTGCTGGTTGTACACGCCGTTGCCGTTGTTGTAGCTGCCGCCGCGCGAGTTGTAACGCATGTTGTTGCGCTGCGGGCCTTCGGAGTAGGAGTCGGGGCGGCGGTTGCCGTAGTAGCCGCCGGACATGGCGGCACCTTGCGAATAGCGATTGGATTCGTACCCTGACGATGACATTCTGTTGGCGACTGACGGACGAGCCCGGCGGGCGGAGAACGAAGCACTGGAATACTCACCACCACCACCATGACCACCGGCGTTGAAGGAGCTGTTGCGTCTGCTTTGGTATTGTTGATTTTGGTCGTAGGATTCTAGGGGTATATTGTTAGATCTATGTACTTAGTAATGGAAAGCTGGAGGACGCTGCGACGCACCACCGCGCATCATTGAATTCCTCCTCTTGTAGCCAGAATCGATGGCTTTCTCGAACGAGCGGATCGTGTCGAGTGGTCGCTCAAGGCGAGGTCTGGTTGGGTTAGAGAGATCTGGGTCGGCTGTAGCGTTGTTAGTGAATGAGTATGCGAGACGAGCGAGGCAGATGGACCTACTGATGACATTTCCGTTGGCGTCCAGGTGTTGGCCTTTGCGTAGTGAGCCTAGAGTGGCCTGTTCAAGAAGTTGGGCATCTACAGGTTGAACGGTTGGGTCAGCAAGGCCGTCGGCGTTGACGTTTTCGAATTTGGGAGGCATGATGAGAATGACGAGAGCAAGCGATATCAAAAGACAAAGCAAGTCGAAGGAGAAAGAGAGCAAGCAGGCAGACACAGAACGGAGATACGGGCAGATAGGTGTAGGCCAAAGATAGATCGGATCACTTACCTCCCGGCTGAGCTTCGGTGATGGCGGCATTGGGGTTTGCTTTGCTGGAGTTCTTCCAGATGCTGTCACGACGACGCTTGTCATCGGGGGATTCAGTGAGGTGTTCCGTCCTCGGGCGCGAACCACTGCTGCGGTCGCTTTTGAAGCTGAAACCACGGGAGCGCGGACGCTGTCTGGGAGAAGTCGCGCTGTGTTCCATAATTGCCGCTGCTGGTGATTATGCTGCTGCTGCTGGCGGTTTGACGGCGCCGATAGATCTCGGTCCCCCTCTTGGCTCTCCGCGACTAGTGTCGACGAAAGAGCGTCTTGCAGGGGAGGGTGGCCGGAGAGGTGGCCGGTAGAGCAGATTGATGTGGAGCGGACGTTGGAATCAAACGAACGGAGCGTGTGTTAGCGCACCGAAGGGTCCAGTGGGCGAGGGTAGAGAGATGGATTGATGAATGAGAGGTGTTGATGTGTCGATGTGTGAATGATAGAGTGAGGGAGAGGAATGTCACGGCGACAGGCAATGGGCAGATACTAAAATGGGCTGGCGGATGTGGCGGCGATGGGGAGGTGGTGGTCAAGAGGGTGCTCGGTGGGAGGCGATTGCGACGTTGCTTGCGCGGCCGTGACGGATCTGCCGTCTCTCGCCGCCTCTGCTGCCACGCTGCCCGGTGGAGAGAGCTCGTAGCTTGACTGGCGGCCTTTGCAGGTGGCTGGACGGGCTGGGGAAGCGCTAGACCTGACGATGCGTCTCCTAGTGCCGATGGAAATAGAACAAAGGTTTGTCTGCGTCTGTCTGTGTGAGCGAGCCTGGTGTGCTCTGCTCTAGTGACTGTGGTGATATGGTTTGGTGCCGGTGATGCCTGACGATGATGATGTCGCAGGCTCTTCAGTGGTCTGTCTCTTCACTGCCCGGACATGGAATGGACAAGACCTCCTCTCCCACAACCACCGGATCGAACCCCCAACCATCCCCGGCCGCGACAGGGTTGTGTCAGCTTGTCCTGTACTGTCAGATGCTCGCTGCAGCCGCCATTCGCCGGGCACGGAAGTCTCATCTGGACATGCTTTGTGCCAACCAAAGGCAACTCTTCCAAGGAACGGCAGTCACCGTCCAACTCTTACCAGACATCCGCACCACCCAAGCCCGCACACACACACATCGAATATAGCTCCGCTTGTGCCATTGGGGCAGGGCAGAGCAGTACCTGGAAGGATTTTGCGCCTGTGTGCACGGCCCAGTGGTTCGAGACACATCTTGATACATGCCTCATCTCTCTCCCACCTCGAACACGCGTTGTGCGACGCAACCGCAGCACTCTCCATTTTCGCCTGCCACGTGCGCGACTCCATTTCCAAGATGCTTCGTCACTTTTACATGTGTATCCTCCACATTTCCTACATCATCTTCTCCCTGAGCGCTGGTCGTCCGGCAATCTATACCTGCCAACGTCTTCCTTCGAGACCGCGAAAATAACGATCGTTGCTTCCTGCCACAGTAGTGCGTGTCAGGTCAGGATTGATCGATAGCATTGCACTGTGGGAGTACGTAGGTCTATACAACCACCGGCAGCGGATCTTCGGTGATTAGGTGATGCTTCATCCTCCTCAACACTCCTCAACCATGTGCTTGGGCGTGCATTACATCTCTCAGCCCAGGAATCATGCGCATGTATCGTCTCGTTATTCTCGTGGTCTTCAAAGTCATAGATCTTCGCAATTATGTCCTTTCTCAAAAATATCCCGTGGACCGGCTCGACGCAAGCACATCGCAAGCCTTATTCGCGGTACTCTCCGACACAGACTTTCAATATGAGACACGCCACAAAAAGCCAGTCGGTCCTCTCGCAATGTACACATGTGGAAGATCAATTTGGCATGCTGTACATTCCCACCGACGAGAGTTTGCGTGTCTAAGCCTTACCCGACGCATGGGCCAGACGAGGCTGGCTTTATATTAGACATGAATCGAAACATATACATGTAAGGTAGCTTCGTTTGTGACGCCATGGCGACCACCGTGCTTTTATGACAGAATGTGGCAGTCCGTTTGTTGACGAAAGCGCAATCTGGAAGATGCCACGAGGCTTGACGGTACTGTATGCACATGGTTTTGTTTCTAGAAGTTGAGGGCATGTACTTGGCAGGTGTCTCTTTTCTTCTCTTGTTTTTTCTCCTTCATTTCTCATACGCGCATTACGAGCCATCTCTTGTGCCTCACAGGCAAAGACGATCAATCCATGTGCCAACATATTCTTGATCAGCTAGGTCGGTATTGATGCCTTACCGGCAATTTCTCACTTCACTCCTACTGCAGCTGCCACCCGACCAGGCTCACAGCCCAAAACCCTTTGGCCGCGACGTCACTCGTCACTTCGCTGGCGCATCTCATCTCCACAAACGGTGCCGGTCGCGTGGGGCTACAAACACACTTCTCATGCATCTTGAAGAAACCAGATCATTTTTCGCCATGCGCGACGAGAGTCACATGCATGCCCGACTGACTTGACTGTGTGAGAGTCAGGTCGACGGCGTCTCTCCTCAACTCCAAGCCGGCAGTACACATCCTCAATAGTTCAACACAAACATACAGCACTTCGAGCTGGCTTCGAAGCTCTCCACCGCTTCTTCCTAATGCTATAAGCTCATCCTTACCGTTGTTGTTTACTCCCACCCAAGACTGCCATATACTCCTCACAACATGCCACGATACTTCAAGAACGACGCGCCGCTGGCGAGCAGAGGTGGGTTTCCTCACACTTCCACCACGCCATTTCTCACAACAATACACATGCTAACAGCCCGAACTCGAGCAGATCCATACAAACAACTCAAAGCCTCCCTCAACCGCCTGGTCAACGACCACCCACCCGCGAGCATCCGACCCTCCGGCGGCCTGTTCAAAGGGCCAGTCAGCGTGGCCTACACATTCCTGATCCTGCAGCAACTCTACGACGACCTCGAAATCGAAGGCCAGCTGCTAGGCACCTGGTCCGCAGCCTACCTCAAGCAAGCACAGGACACGATAGGAGACTACCCCGGCCCGAAGCCAGGCAAGTGCGGCGTCACAGACGACATTCTGGCTTTGCTGGCCATCGGCGCCGCGACGAGCAAGGATGTGGACATGGTGGGCAACCTGTGCGACTACTCGGCCGAAGTTCTGGAGCCGGAGACGGAGAACGAGTTCCTGTACGGCCGCGCGGGCTACCTCTACCTGCTGCGCCTCGTGAAGGCGTCGTTCGTCGACGACGCCAAGACCCTGCAGCTCATCACGGACACGCAGGACGACGTCGTCGACGCCATCCTCGACTCGCCGCGGCCGTGGAAGTGGCACGGCAAGACGTACGTGGGCGCCATCCACGGCGCCATCGGCATCATCACCCAGGTCGTCCTGACCGACCCGAAAAAGTACGCGGCCAAAGTCGAGGCCGACCTCGCCGTGCTGCTCACCTACCAGTACGAAACGGGCAACTGGCCCAGCAGCATCCCGCCGGAGAAGGATCGCTTGGTGCAGGTCTGCCACGGCGCCCCGGGTGTCGTCAACAGTCTCGTCAGCGTGAAGCAGCATTTCCCCAACTTGGAAGAGAAGATCAACAAGGCCATCGCGAGCGGGCGTGAATGCGTCAAGGAACGGGGTCTCCTCACGAAAGAGCCCTGTCTCTGCCATGGTGTGTAAAACAACGAAAGTCCCAGAAAAGAAACAAACCAAAGATTACTAACCACGGAATAGGCATCACCGGCAACGCCCTCGCCCTCGAAGACAAGGACTTCGAGCACTTCCTCACCTACACCACGGGCCACGAGATGAAGTCGATGGAGAAGGACGGCATGCTGGAGAAGTCGTCCTCGCCCGAAAGCCTTTTCGGCGGCGAGGCCGGCCGCGCCTGGTCCTGGGCCGTCGCCGACAAGGGGCTGGATAAGAGGATTCTGGGGTATAATGATCTTTGAGTGATGTGAAGATGCGAAGACAGGGCAGGGAGAGACGCTTCCGAAGCGAAGATTTGAATGGAAGGCAAGATTGGGAGATCGAAAACGACGGCAACGAACGACGATGATAGGTCACGACAAGACACGACTTAAGATGAAATGACACGACGCGAGACGAAGCGAGAACGCATTCGCATTTGCACGCATTGAGCACGGCGTCGACAAGGAGAGCATTCGTTGCTTGTTTTTAATAGCATTGTGTTTTTCCAGCGATGGTGAATCCGGGCGTTTCGTACACGGCAGAGAACGCATACCTACCTTAAATACACCCCTTACCACACCTACCTTTGACTTTTGGCATACCCTTGGCATTCGAATGATGTGGAATCCAGTGATGAGACCTTCCTTTTGCCTTTCTCCTTCGTACATCGTTTCCTTCATGTGGGAAAGGAAAAAAGAAAAAAAAAAGAAAGGGAAAAAAAAAAAGAAGCCGATGATCGTTCGTTAGCAATTAAAGCTACTTGACTTTTCCCCATTTGAAACTCACCACCCGTACGTACCTTAACTATCTACTCGATGCCTTCCTCCCTTGTGCTCCCACTCATCTCTCAAATGCATCCACAACCTTCCCTTTCTGGCGCAACATGCACTCCCCCCGTTTGCCTTCGTGGATGCGGCGGTTTGATGGTAGCTTATGTACCGAGACGCCCTTCCCTGCTTCTTTTTCTCCTCCGAAAAGCACTTGCAAGGACCGCAGGCAGGCAGGGTTGGGTGCTGGGAAATGCACCCGCTCGCTGCGGTACAGGACTTTGTTCGGCGGACGTCGCGAGACTGTCTGCTACGGCACGTCGCGGCGGTGCGACTCGTGGGGGTGATTTATATTTTACTGTTTATTACTGAGAGTGATGAGGTATTTACTTAATCTACATCTCTTCCGCTTTACAAAGCCATCTCCTCGCTTCAAAGTACGAATCCGCTCCGCCCACTCCGAACCCCTAATCTCACCGACAAAAAGAAAGGTCCAACCCAAACACGCATTTCCACATCACACCCGTCCAACGACCCCCTCCAACTCCCCCACCACGCCCTCCACTTTCTTCAACCAACCCGCCGCTTCCCCCTCCCACCGCTCCCCCACCCTCGCCCTCTCCAGCACAAACTCCCTCGTCCCCTCCCCCGCCTCCTCCGCAGCAGCGGTCCAGTCTCTCCCCCTCGAAGCGCCAGGGTGGACCAGGTGGCTTTCGTCGGCGAGGCGGCGCATGAGGTGCTCGGATGAGGTTTCTGAGGCGCCGAGGTGCCGGCGTTGGTAGGCGGAGAGGTCGAGGAGGGTTTTCTCGTGGGATGCGCTGGACAGGAGGGGCGTGATGTAGGGGAGGAGGAGGGCTGCGGATGCGGATGCTGCTGTCTGGGGGTCGGTGGAGGTTGAGGATCGGGCTTGGGGAGGGGAGGAGGGGGGGTTGGAGAGGGTGGTGATGGATGAGGGGGGTTGTTGGAGGGTGGTGAGGAGATTGCGGCGCGCTGTGAGGTAGGTGGTGTAGAGATTGGTGATTTCGTCGTTGGTGAGAGGGGGGTTTTGCCGTTCTTCCGTGTCGGTTTTGCGAGGGGAGAGCAGCGTTTCCTCGTCTTCTTGGGCTGAGGCTTGGCCCTCCCCGATCAGAGCGAGTTGCTTCTCAATCCATCCGATCAGTTCGTTCCTCGCTTGCTGCAGCGCATACAGCTCCGATTTCCCACCGCCTCGGACACCCACGCCTGCTCCGTCCTCAGCACACTTCGCAATCAAAGCCTGAGCGCTGAGAACCGCTTTCTTCAACTCGACCATCCTCCGCTCACCCTCCTCCCTACCACCACCAACCCCACCAACCCCCCTCTGACTTGGTAAAACAGGAACCTCCCCCACAGCCCTCTTGACGACCTCATCAACCTTCGCCCCCACAACCCCCGTCCCCTGCGCTTCCACACCCTCCACCGCCCTCTCCACAACCCCCAGTCTTCTCCTCGCCTCCCTCGCTCTGACCAATGGCAACAACCCCTCCCCCACACTCCCACCATCTCCCTCCCACTTCCCACTCCCCTCGTCAAGACTTCCAACAACCCCATCCAGCTCAGCCCTCAACCCCTCAAACCTCTCCCTCGCGACCTGATGCGCCCTCAAAGCACGCCAATACGCGCCCCTCACACCCGTCAGACTCGCCGGCGGTTCGGCCGCCAGCGTCTGCGTGAGAGGCGGGTCTGCGGCGTTGGCGGGGGAGAGTGTGGCGGCGTTTTCCAGACGGAGCTGGCGTTCTAGGTGAGAGTGCAGGGATTGCCGGATGGAGAGGACGAGGGACCGGGGGAGGATGTAGGGTTCTAAGGCGGGGGTGACGGAGGGGATAGGGCAGGTTGCCATTGGGTTTGGGGGTGAGGGTTCCATCCTGGCGATTTAGGGGGGTATGTTTGGTGCTGGTGAGATTGTTTTTGGCAGCCTTTTTGCCCTTTGTGGTTGGTGAATGGTTTTGTGGAGTGTGGGTTTGATGATGAGTTTTAATCTTTTCTTGTTTTTCTTTTTGGTCTTTTATATTTTCCAGGGTTGATCTGTCCGGTGTTGCTGCAGATTGCAGGAGTGAAGTTGTAGGTGTGAAGGGAAGGGGCATTGGTTTGTTTGTGGGGTTGGGCCAAAACAGCGCGTGGAGCACTTTGCGGCTTTTGATAATTTATCATTGTCGATCGCGAAGGCCATTGACAAGTCAGCGTCTGACACCAGGTACTCGTGTTTGTACAATTGAAAGTCCGAATCGTTTCCATTATTTCACTGTAATTGGAGGACAGTTCGAAAATCGAAAATCGAAAACGAGAGTTCTGTGATATTCACGGGCATCAAGCCTGCAGGAGAACGCTTTTCATCAAGACCGTCACGATCCTTCTCTCATTCAATGCCCAAAGCTTGAAGACCAAACAGAAAAAATTGGTATAATGCTATCTCACCACAATGCAGTAGAGGAAGAAACAAAAAAGAAAGAAACTTCAACACAATCCCACAAGAAACCCATCACCCAAGCTTAGCCATCCTCCCCTCCACCTCTTTCACCCACCCCTGCACGAAACTGCCATTTCTCCCATTCGCCTCATTCGCCTCCCTGACCGCTTTCTCGACCCTCTCCAACCCCTCCCGCCAATCCTTGAGCTCCTTCTCGAACTCCTCCTGCCTGCGCTCCAGATCCTCCAGTTCCCCCGCGGCGCTCGCGGCGCCCGTGTGCAGCGTGTGTAGACTGCGCAGGCGATCGAGCAGAGCGGGAACGGTGGGCGACAGGGATTGCAGTGTAGGCAGGAGAGCGTGTAGGGAGCGCAGTTTCTCGATGTCCGAGGGCGCGAGGGCAGGCTGAGAACTCTCGGGTGTGGGCGTGTGCGTGCCGTTTTGCTCTTGTGCTGGTGCCGGCTCTGTAGTCGTTGTGAATGTGAGGGAGGAGAACTCTTCGGCTTCTTCTCTGAGTTTCCTGATCCGTCCGCTGGCGGCTTCGAGGCCTGCGAGCGAGGACGCGCTCATGAGAGCGCCGAACTGGCGATCAAGAAGAGCGAGAGAAGGCAGAAGTGGTGTCTCCGGGGCTCCGGTATCCAGACTCGTCAACCCCAAGCTCTTCTCCAACACGCTCAGTCGCGCGTCAAACTCCGCTACGCCTTTACTCCTATCCTCCTTCTCCACGCCATCCTGGCCATCCACCTCCTCGTTCTCCAAAACCTTCACCTCCCTCCCCTTCCCCACCTCCAGCCCCTCCAACACCCTCCTCAAACCCTCCATATCGCCCTCCCCACCACCAACCTCAGCCCCCTCCTTCTCCGCCAAAACCTTACACTCCTCCACCTCCCTCCTCAACCTCGCCACCCTCTCGCTCAAACTCTCCTCCCCCTCTGACCTTCCCGAGTTCCCAACCCTATACCCCCTCGCGCCCAGTCCGCCCACGCGATCCCCAAACCTCCCACCCCTGACTTCCACGCCCTTGCCCTCGCGCGTGAAGCGCTCGCGCGCCGAGCTCGGTTTCAGACGGCGGCGGGAAACGACGCCACCGCTCTCGCTGGCGCTGGAATCTGCGGAGTCGGTGGTTGCGGAGGTGGAGGAGTCGGATTCTTCATCGTCGTCTTCTGAGGGCCCGGAGGCGGTGCGCTGTGTGGTCGAGGTGTCGTCTGTCAGGTCGGGGGTTTCGTAGACGTCCGGGGCGGTGTCGTAGCCTGGTAGGGCGGCGAGGCGGGAGGGTGCGGCCATTGGGGTTGGGTGTGGTTGAGGGGTGGCAGTTTGGAGGTTTGCTGCTCTTTGGAGGCTGGTTTGTGTTGTTTTGTTTGGTGGGAGATTCGGTCTTGGTCGATTTCAGGTGTGCTCTTCAATGCGATAGATTTTGTAGAGCGAAAAGTTGCCTAGCTCTGTGAGGTACGTGGTATGTGGAAAGTGGTAAAGTTGTATTGATTCAAACAAACGGGGACGTTCAATCCACGAAAGCTCAACCCTAACCCTTGCTCGGCTCAGTGATTTGACTTCATCCTCCACTTTTTTGACAGCAGAGGGTTTGGAACCCAGCAAAGCAAGGAAGGATGAGTAACGTTACATACAATCGAACATTTGCACATAGAATCAAGAACTTTCCTACATTTCAAAATTATCTGACGCCTCAATTTCCCCGAATTAATCGACGTTTACCATCAATGGTCGAAACAGAAGTGCCAGAGACTCATGTCCTGGCTGTTGCCAGCCATGTGGGTGACTCCCACCTCATGAGATACTCAGTCGATCGCTAACAACGAAAGCAAGGTCACATCCGGGTAAGTCGTTACCTGCCAGCTCGGGAAAAAATACAAAAGAAAAGAAAATCAAAGAAAAATATCATCCAATGCTGCCAATTTCCCGGATAGAGACTTGCTAAGACATCACCCAGATATGTCGGCAACACCATGGCCACATTCTGCATGCAGACCCTCGGATGCGAGGTCTCCGCCATCCATACCGTCAACTACAGTACGATACCTAGAAATGAAGCCTCAGCCCAGACAAGACAATCACCATCTCTCCTAACACCTCTTCACCCCAGGTAACCACGTAGCCTACAAGCGCTTCACCGGCCGCAAATCGACCCCCGAAGAAGTCGCCTCGCTCTACTCCGGCCTGCAAAACGCACACCTCAACGACTTCGACGTGCTGCTCTCCGGCTACTGCCCGTCCGCCACCTTGGTCAGCGAAGTAGGCAAAATCGCCCGCGACCTGCGCTCCACGGCCGCCCGCAAAAACGCCCCGGGCAGTTTCTTCTGGATCCTCGACCCCGTCATGGGCGACAACGGGCGCATCTACGTCAACGAAGACACGGTGCCAGTCTACAAGTCCCTCCTCAAAGACGCCGATCTCATCCTCCCCAATCAGTTCGAGGCGGAACTCCTCTCCGACGTGCGCATTTCGGATTTGACCTCTATGCACGCCGCCATCCGCGCCCTGCACAGCAATGGCCCGCCTCACGTGCTGGTAACTTCTATCCGTCTCCCTCCATCAGCTTCAACCACCCCTTCCACCGCGGAGCAAGACCTCTCCGCCACAGCCAAATTGTCCGTGGTAGGCAGCACGCGCACGTCGGACGGCAAGCCGCGCCTCTTCCGCATCACGGTCCCGTCTCTGCCGATTTTCTTCTCCGGCACGGGCGACATGTTCGCCGCGCTGATGGTGGCGCGCCTGCGGCAGGCGTGCGCGGAAGCGAATTTGCTCGGCACGCAGAGCTGGTTGAGCGGCGACGAGGTGGAGGCGAAGGATCTCCCGCTTGCGCAGGCGGCGGAGAAGGTTTTGGCGAGCATGCATGCGGTGTTGAAGGATACGGCGGAGAGGTATGAGAGGGAGGTTGCTGCTTGGGGAGATGTGGAGGGGTGTTTGGAGGGGGAGGATGTCGAGACGGCGAGGCATTTGAAGTTGACCAAGGCAGCGGAGGTGAGGGTCGTGAGGGGCGCGAAGTGGTTGAGGGAACCGCCTAGTTTGGATGGGTTTGAGGCTAGGACGGTCGTTTTGGATGGTGAGGGGGTGTGAGAAGGGGAAGGTCATAGAGGGAAGATTTCAGTCTCGTGAGGGCTTCGATTCAGTCGTGTTAGACTTATTTTCTGGTGGGTAAAGGCTTAGTAAACAAGACGGGCCATGCGCATTCCTGAAGTATCGAATCGCCATCAAAGCGTTTCTGCTCATCCTTCTAGAGTAGACAACAGCAGCTCAAAAGAATGATTTTCTCCGAAGCATTGGTGCAAGTACCATCGGCCCTAGTATACCGTACCTTAACACACGCAGCTGAGATAGTGACTTATTGTTCGAATAGCGTTTCTCGGAGACACAAGGGCAAGTATAATGAACCTTAGAACACTATGCTAAGACCCATATCGCTAAGATGGCTATCTTCCGAACAGCGTTTCTCGGTGCAAGTATAATGGGCTTTGGTCTCCTGTACCTTGAGCTATACCGCTGAGATTGCTGCTTCTCAATAGCATTTTTCTGATGACACGGAATGCCAGTATCACCGACCTTAGATGTACTGTGACCTGACCCATCCTAGTGAGATAATTGAATCTCGAATAGTGTTTCTGCACGCGCGCAAGTATCATCGGCCTTGGTGTCCTATGTCTTGACCTATGCCATTGAAATGGCTGCTCTTCAAATCACATTTCTCGATAAGTCAATGGTACACATACCATCCAGCTTGATGTACTGTGGCCCCATCAATGCCTATGAGATATCCTTTTGCATAGCGTGTTTCCGAGAGATCGATGCAAATATCATCGAACTCGATGCACCTTGAAGTGGTCTCCACCATTGAGATAACTGCTATTAGGAATATCGCTTCTCCGAGGTATGGGTGCAAGTATCCTCGACTCTAGTACACGATAAAACTATATATACCACTGAGATACCCGTTCACAAAACAACCCTTCTCCGAGATATTGGTGCAAGTATCCTCGGCCTTGATCTACTATAGAATGCTCTGCACCACTGAGATACCTGTTCTGGGGACATCGCTTCTCCGAGATATGGTGCTAGTACCCTCCGCCTTGAAACACTGTACAATGGTTCTTACCACTGAGATAGCTTTTTCCATTTCATGGCTTCTCCGAGCCATCGATGCAAATACCATCAATTCTCGTCTATCCAACATGTACTGTATCCTTGAGATACCTGTCTTGTGAACACCGCTTCTCCGAGTTATCGATGCAAATACCATCAATTCCCGCCTATCGGGACATGTACTGTTCCATTGAGACGCACGTAAAACACACTGGGTTTTTCAATCATTTCAATACAGCTAAACTAAACAATCTTCGACAATTCTCACGACTTCCAGCTCAAAGACCCAGCAACTCCCGAAAAATCTCCTGGTCGATGAGATTGAGCTCTTGCTCAATCTCCCCATCTCCAGGAGGGAGCTGCTGCTCGTCTTGCTCGATTTCCTCGGCCAGGGCGAGGAATTCGCTTGGATCCAGAGGATCCGAGGGCAGCGCAGGCTGTGGTGCCATGGGCGGCGGAGCGCGCGGAGCGGGAGTGGGGGAGGGCGGGTCGACGACGTTGGTACCAGCCCTGGCTCTTCCAGGGGTCTGGCGGGGAGTGGGCTTGGGGACGACTGGGCGTCTGTCTTCTCAGGGGTCAGTAGCAGTTTTTCAGATGTTGGGGGGGAGGGTAGTTCAGACTTACTTTTGACCTTGGGTAGCGGGCGGATGCCGTAGGTGGCAACGTCGTACCCAGCCTCCGTCATCTCGTCGACGGTCTTCTGCTTTTGCTCCGCCATGAGGATCTGGCCAATGCGCGAGGCCTTCTGCAGAGCGGTCTCTCCCTCCGGCGAGTTGCCTCTGTACTTCATCATGTCGCTTGGCCCGCGCGTAGTCGTATTGTATCCAGACGCGGGAGCAGCAGGAGCAGCAGGAGCGGGCGCTTGCTGATGAGCGTACGGACTAACATAGCCTGAAGCTTGTTGGTTGAAAACAAGTGCTTGGCCAGCCTTGGTGTGAGAAGCAGATGTAGGAGCAGCAAGAGCAGGCGCTTGCTGATGAGCGTACGGACTAACATAGCCTGAAGCTTGTTGGTTGAAAACAAGTGCTTGGCCAGCGTTGGTGTGAGAAGCAGATGCGGGAGCAGGAAGAGCAGGCGCTTGCTGTTGAATGCCTGCATGGGCATGGGCTGGAGCCTGTTGATGCGGAATAGGTGCTTGACTAGCGTTGGACTGACACCCGGGACACTGCTCAGGGCTTCGGATTTGATGGTGAGACCAATCAAGACACGCGAATGGAATGTAGAAAGGGCCTTGAGAGGCCGCGTACAGGCAGAGGACAATCCTGTGGTGCTTGTGTCCGCATGCACAGATGGTATCGACGCCAATGCACATCGTGGCGGCTGAGGACTGCACTCGGCGATCTGGAGGTTGCTGTATCGTTTCCGCTGGATGCGGCGGAGAGGTGTGTTGAAACAAGGATGCCGAAGACGACGAGGAGAGCGAGGGCAACAAGCCGATGTGTCTGGTTTGTTGCTGTCGAGGAACAAGAGAGGTATGTCGGGGGGAGGGTGGTGTGGGTGTAGGAGAGACCGCGAGCTGGCGCGAATTTTATGTTGTGGCTGGCGTGAGTGAAGCTGGAGAATAGTAAACTGCAATACATCGGGATTCACCCGTGAGAAGCCGAGTTGCCACGCTGCGAAGAAGCCGGTTGAGCGTTGGTGGGAAAAGCGATGTTTGGATGGAATAAGCTGCCTGCTGGCCATGGTAGAGCATAGCCTGTACCATGAGGCCATGGCCAGCATGGTCTTGCTCGCGCAGGTCGCCTTCTCATTGCCCTGATGGATGTCTCCGTATATTCCTCTGTCGGTTAGCAAGATTACTTGTCGCTCAATGCAAGTCCATTCGCGTGGTCCTCGCAAGTCGATCACCATGCTATACCAAGCGTCCTTCATCCTCGATCGAACGACACAACGACCCAGTGGCGACGATGCTAAGGTTCGGAATTCCCTGGACACCGTCAGAGCAAGATCATGACACGACAAGATGCACTTACCCTCGAACCCTCTGCTGGAAGACAGCCTCTTCCGGTCTGGGAGAGTAAACAACACAGTTTTCTCATCGCGACGCACCGCGGCTCGGTGGAGCTAGTTACCCTAGTTGCTGCGAAAGGAAAGAAGGAAGGAAGGAAGGAAAGAAAGAAAGAAAAGAAAAAA
>MSJI02000930.1:0-45615 GCA_001931905.2 Cladosporium sp. IMV 00045 | reverse complement strand
AAAAAAAAAAAAAAAGAAAGAGCATACTCAAAACCATGTGGAAGGGGAGCTCTCTCCGGTTCGCCAGGTTCATGATGCCGTGAGCACTTGCGGTGGGTAATGGACAATTCGATGGAGGCGACGATATGCTCAGAGTCCGACCAAGGATACGCAGCACTGCCCGTGCGGCTAGCAGAGTCTGCTCTATCATCAGCAGTTGAGCTGCTGTGGGTCCATGACCATTTGCTCGGGGATCGATCGAAAGCGGCCACATGGACTGCCGCTGGACCAAGTACACCGAACACCGCGTGCTTCGCTGGAATCCAGCCTTGCGCGGCTTCGCAGACTTACATTGACAAGAGCATCTGCTTTAAGATACCGCAGTTTGAGGGAAGCAAACCTGGATCTAAGGACAAAGGCCACCAGACCAATCCATTCGCTTATCAAGCAATCATGACAGTGTCGCGCTGAGGCCGTCGCCACGATGCAGACGCACTGGCTTGAGCTGAGTGTGGCGCATCTCGCTCAAATTAGAATCTCCGTGGGGCAGATGCATCCCTTGCTGAGCTGCTATATCTCCAAGTGAAGTCTGGCTGGATGAAGTGATCCAGGCATCCTGACTATGGCGACTCTCAGATCCAGTGTCGTTTTTTGTACGGTTCGCGCAGACTGTGCCAAATTCCATAGCACGTGTATTCAAGAAGAGGGCAGTTTCTCAGGGCACAAGAATCTCCTGCTGGGCTGATCTACCCCGAGAAGCTTATCTCGGCAGCTTGGTTCGAACATTCTGATTATAGCGGCTCCGAGATCCAGTGACGCTGCAATATAATGTCGTCTGACACAGTGCTTGCGGGCTGAGCTGCATTCCATAGCACGTCTCGCTAGAAAGAACAAGTCACCATAGCGGAGGCATTTCCTGCTGTACTGCAGTATCAACAGACGAAGCAAATCTGGGTGTGTTGTTCCAGAGGCTCTGGCTATAGCGACTCTCGGATGGAGCGACGTTCCAACATAATGTCGTTTGGCGCGGTGGTTGCAAACTGGTCCATATAACATGACAACGTCTCGTCGAACAGCGCAAAACCTTCCAGCAGAGTCATATCGTGTTGAGCTTCCAAAACTCCAAGGGAAGCCTGTCTGGGTGCATTGGTCCAAGTATCCTGGCTATAGCGGCTCCCCCGTCGAGGGTGCAACATCACGCCGTCTAGCACAAATTTTGCGGCTCGGACGATCTCCCAGTCACATGAGCTATACCAGATTTACAGGTCATGCGTAAGGTATGTTGTTCGCTCGCCAGCGATGCTTGATCCCGCGCTCCTGAGGCGTGTGTCTGGGGCGTGAGCACTTTCGGAAAGAACACCTCCCAGTCGTCTCGTATTTCCCTGGCGATCGTCAATTCGGCGGGTGCAGGCCGGGCCGTCTTCCAGTTACATGATTTATTCCAGAGCTACAGGTCTGGTCATAAGCATATCGATGGCCTGCCAGCGGTTTCTGGTCCCGTGCTCTTATGGCAGGCGTCCGGGGCATGAACTCTGTCAAGAAGAAAGAACAATTTCAAGAAGTCCAGTATGTAATGGCCATCATCAATCCAGCATGGCCGCATGAATCTTGCACGAAGCAAATTCGGACTCTGCTCGGCCGGCTCTAAGTCTTCCTCGTGGCTCGAATATTCAGGCCTGACGGAGTACGTAAAGTATGCTTTGGCTTGCAGAAAGAATACTGAGCCTTGTTGAAAGACTTGTCCTTCTGGCACCTAACTCCGTTGGCTTGCGGCGGACTCTTTGGACAGGGTCGGGTTTTGCTATGCCCGATATTCAGCCTTGTTGAGGGCATGGGTTTCAGCCGCTCAGGACAGTATAAGCACGATAAGATTTCGAGCACTCAGTCCCATTGGCTTGTGGTGTTCTTTTCTGACACTGTTGGGTTTCCTGATGCCCGATTAACAGCCTTGTTGATGGCCAGGGTTCTCAGCCGCCGGACTGAATATGCGCGCCTCCAGGTTCATCCATCTCTTTAATCACATTGCGCGAGGGAGACCTGTTGAAAATATGATCTCTTGTGTTTCCTGATATCATCTTAGACCTAGATGATCCCGGTGCTGGCATGAGCAGAAGCAGGGGATTAGCAGTACATGGTGACTGTGGAGCATCTGTTGGTGGCGAGAAAGTTGCTGAAGTCCAGGTCTCTTTTCTTTTCAAGAAGCTGAGATAGAGAAACACTGATCTTCTATGTCGGGAGCTGGGCGTGTTTACCTATGTACCTGATGGCGTGGTCAGCATGCCGTCGTCGCTGCCGGGCGCCTGGTATGCACGGTGTTGTTGACGCGGCAAGTAACGCCTCTCCCGACCAAGTCGTCGATGGCAAACACGCTCTGACACACAACTGTTCCTCCTCTTGATCATCACCAAAGCATCTCTGCAGGACCGGGTGCTACTCTCGATGACGGATCGTACGGGACTGTGATTGTCAGCGGCAAACAGACACCAAAGCATCATCTCCCCGATGAGCTTGGAGCGGGAAAGGCCAATCAGGGTCGCTAAACATCCATTTTGGCTTGCAAACACAGACTGAATCATCTCCATCTCGCATTGCTGTCAAAGGCAAAGCTGCGAAAGCGAGATGGTGGAGCATGTACAGCAAATAAGCATGTATAGCAAGGGCAGAGGCTCGCGTCCGTGACTGGCATGCTGAGGCAGCGGGAGGGAGGCTGCTGTGAGCACGCTGGGGGGCTGACGGCAAAATCGGTCTTTGCATTTCTTCGACCCGAAAGCCCGATTCACACCAAAAAATAGTCTACACAATCCTACGAGATGAGTCCTTGGGCAAACACTAATAATAAGCAATGTGCACTGAAGCACCTGCTTCTTTTACAAAACCTCTCCTTCACTTACATCGACTGCCCTCGCCTGGCCCCGTCGACCCTTGACAGCACGCGAGCCCCATCTCGGAGACTTTGCACAGATTCGACAGGGCGCGGTAGGGATAAACAAGCAACTCCCAAGCTTTGTCTCAAACGTCATCTTCACCCATTCCCCCACAACGTCTGTGGTCCTTCGTTGTGAGACACTGCTCATCAACGGTCGCCATCTGCCTCTTGTTGTGGCAACGGGAATTTCTCTGTGATCGGCCTACATCTAGCACCGTCTGCCACGGACGCTGGCAGCGCGAACATCAAGCATGAACAAGCCAGTGATTGACGAGCCCGCTGCGGAGGCTGGCCCAGGTGCTGTGGATACGCCAAACATGCCTCAGGACGCCACACGGACAGAAGGCCTCGAAGGCCAGCAAACGACACCAACACAGGCCTCACCGGACAGCGATTCGGCCGCGGAAAAGGCTGGCGATGAGAAGACGCCTGCCGAAAAGCCCAAAGACGAAGATGATGATCCATACAACGGACGATCGAAAGGCAAAGTGACGCTGATTATGCTTGCACTTTGTATGGCAGTCTTCCTCGCAGCTCTGGATGTCACAATCGTCACGACAGCCCTTCCTACCATTACGGAGCACTTTGGCTCCGCATCTGGATACACTTGGATAGGCTCAGCTTTCCTGCTCGCGAACGCAGCCTCCATCCCATCATGGGGCAAGGTTAGCGACATCTTCGGCCGCAAACCCATGCTGCTGCTGGCGAACATCATCTTTATGGTTGGATCTTTGGTGGCGGCTCTGGCTAACAGCATCGGCATGCTCATCGCCGCTCGTGCCGTTCAAGGTCTCGGAGGCGGTGGACTTGTCATTCTCGTCAACATTACAATCGGCGACCTCTTCAGCCTGCGCACGCGAGGAGCTTTCTACGGCGTTATTGGCGGTGTATGGGCGATCGCGTCTTCCATCGGTCCCATTATTGGAGGAGCTTTCACTCAGAGAGTGAGCTGGCGATGGTGCTTTTACATCAACTTGCCACTCGATGGACTGGCCTTCTTTATCCTCCTCTTCTTCCTCGACGTCGAGACTCCTCGCACCCCGCTTCTCGAAGGCCTCAAAGCTATCGACTGGGTCGGCTCTATCTTGGTCGTGGGCGCGACACTCATGTTCCTTTTCGGCCTACAATACGGCGGCGAGACTTACCCGTGGGACTCAGCAACGGTCGTCTGCCTGATCGTCTTCGGCGTCCTCACCTTCGTGCTCTTCGTTCTCTACGAATGGAAATTCCCCAAATACCCCGTCATGCCACTTGGACTCTTCAAATCGCGCACAAACGTCGCCACGCTCTTCGTCGTCTTCATCCACGGCGTAGTCTTCATCTCCGGCTCCTACTACCTCCCCCTCTATTTCCAAGCCGTACGGGGTGCCACCCCCATCCTCTCCGGCGTGTACCTCCTCCCCACCGCCCTAGCTCTCTCCTTCGGCTCCATTGGCACGGGCATCTTCGTGCGCAAAGTCGGCGCCTTCCTCCCGCCCATCTACTTCGGCCTCTTCATGATGACGCTTGGCTACGGCTTGTTCGTCGACTTCGACGCCAACTCCAACTGGGCCAAGTTGGCCCTCTACCAAATCATCGCCGGCGTCGGCATCGGCCCCCTCTTTCAAGCGCCCATCATCGCGCTGCAAGCGCACATCAACCCGCGCGACATCGGCACCGCCACCGCGACCCTCGGCTTCGTCCGCCAGCTCGCCACGTCCACCTCCGTCGTCATCGGCCAGGTCGTCTTCCAGAACAGCATGAGCTCTAAATCGCCCCAACTCATCGCCTCCCTCGGCCCCGAGCGCGCCTCCCAGCTCTCCGGCGGCGAAGCCGGCGCGAACACACAGGTCATCGAATCCCTCCCGCCGAACGAACGCAGCATCGTCCGCGTCGCCTTCGCAGACAGCTTGCAGCCCATGTGGATCATGTACGTGGCCTTCTCGTTCGTGGGCCTGCTGGCCGGTTTCTTGATCCAGAAGAAGAAACTCAGCAAGCAGCACGCGGAGACGAAGACGGGGCTGGAAGCCGAGAAGGAGAACGCGGCGGCCAGGACGGCGGAGAAAGAGGCCAAGCGCGCGAGCAAGAGGGCGAGCAGACCGGGCACGCCGAAGACGGAGCAGGCGCTAGCGAGTGGCGAGACGTTGACGGAGGATGTTCCTCCAATCCCTGACAGTAGGCGGAAGGATCTGGAGATGGGTGAGGGGGAGAAGGTTGTGAGGTGATGACTTTCGTTGGATGGTTGGAAAAGGGGACCGAAGAAAGAAGAAAGACATGGTTTGTTATTTTTCGTTACTTTTTTTTTTCTCTCTTTCTTTTGAGATACGCTACTTACTCTACTACTCTCTTAATTTTTTTTATTATACTATACCTCATCCTCCCAGACCGATCGACTGGCTGGCTCTTTACTAGAATGCCATTTAACTTTCTGTACATAAAATGTACATAACTCTTTTTTGAAAACTTTCATCTCCTCTCTCTCAAGTCGAATTTCAGGTGCAGATCTGTTAACTTCCAAGATAACGAGGTAGCTAGTCAAGCCATAGTTTAGAGGCAGCATAGCATGCCAGAATGATGGACTGGAACAGACATGCACTGGTTTCAACGTTGCGCTGTCGCACAAACCAAAACATGACAATGCTAACAAGTCAGATCAAGACCAGTGTAGAACTTTGGTCTGCTTAAGGCACATTATACATGTCCCGAGACGAATGCGAAAGAAGCAACGGAGTAGGATGATTTGCGGTCATGATGTAATAGTTTTTGCGATTACTACATATATTAGAACCAACGAATGTCAGGCTGTACAAGGGCCTAGCGTGACTGTTGTGTTCTCCGATCTGGTGACATCCGTTTTATCTGCACAATGGTGGTGATGGCGCTATTCCGTTCTGTTGAAAACTGCTGTCTGTCTTCGAGTTGGTCCCAAGCCTAACGAAAAAGGGACGCATGCTTCAAACAACATGGAAGCATTCAAGTCTCGGTCCGAAAGAGTCGCCCGCCTCATCAAAAGCTCCCAGATGCAGTAATCCTCCTCGTCGTAATTCTCATCACCCTCCCCCTCACCAGATGCGGCCACGGAGTCATAAGATCGCTTGTGGCCTCTCTCAACCTCATTTTGCTGTCGTTGGGCAAGAAGCACCCCGCACGCGGCTAACACTTCAGAATCAGACATGATTGAAAGTAGTGTATCTGAGTAGCAAGAGCAAGAACGCGTGGTGCAGCGAGAGCGACGCGTTTTTGCCTTTGATGCTCGCGGATGTTGAACTTCAGGGAAAGTTCATGTTTATGAACCTCCAAGGTGTGGTGAAGTGCGTCTTTTTGCGTCGTTGGGGCGTGCGAGGAGACGACGCTTTCCTCTCTATATACATGCAAAACATGCGATTGAAGATGGATCTTTAAGGAGATGAATTGATTTATAAGAGCTGATTTTAGAGAGGAAGACAAAAGGGGGGGGGAAAAAAAGGAAAGACATTACCTGTTACCTCAAGAGCTGCCATGAGTGTCAAGAGTCCGCCAGTGTGAACTTTGCATATTTCGCATCGCCGAGGAAATCCAGCAAGAAACTGTCAGTATCACGACATCGCGCTTTTGGCGAGACCAAAGGCCTCAGAAAAGTATCATGCATGCCCGTGACTGAGCAAGACCAGCAAATCACGCTTTCCTCGCCCTTTGCTTCGGCATTCCCTTCGATCAAATCAAGAAATTTGGTCTTCATTGTCGCCCGGAGATCAGAACCCAAGATTGCAGTCCTAGTACTGATCAAACTAGCAGTATCACCGAGCGTGGTCCCTTGAATTAGTTCGAGTAGCAGGACTGATGGCGGATGCGTTTCAATCTTCCGATCGGTGTTGAGCTTGTTGCATGATTTTGGCGGGCGCGTGGCCAGAGAAGAAATGGAGGGAGAAATTTGATGGTCCGTCCTTGAGAAGCTCTCAATCAGGACGAGGAGGTGCTTCTGCTGATCTGTCGGGTCGCAAGCTCTTTCAGCCTAGCTTGTCCTTGATCTGAAGGTGGACATCGACCGTGTATTCTCTCCTTCCTAAGTGAACATCTCCACGTACTCGGCATCTCGCCTCGCCCTTTCGATGAGCCGATGATGTTCGATAGACTGGGCATCGAAGCGAGCCCGCCCCGAATAGTCATCGAACAGATAGTCATGATCCACGTCTACAGGCTCAGTCTTGACGAGAGGACCTTCGTCCAACGTTGCTGGGGTCTCCTGGCTTTGAGCCGCCGTCGACGTCTTCTGGTGATAGAGGCCCCTCTGGGCCTTCGTCCTGGTGGAATCAAGGTCGTGAAGTCTTCGACTAGGTTTCCGAAGCAATTCATTGACCATCTCTTGGAGAAACTCCGTGTGCCAGGGGGTATCACTGTCCGGCGGAAGTGAGTTAGAGTGTTGCGTAAAGATATCACGGAGAAGCAGTCGCAAGACATCCTCCTTCGTGGTAGACTCGTAAGCGATGGTGACCGCTTTCGCTGATGGGATTCGGTGTGTTTCGTGGCAGACTCGCAGGATCTCGTCCGTCACGATGTTCGCTGTGATGGGATCGCGTAGCTTGTCGGCGAGAACGTAGGTTGATACCAGTGCCTCGAAATCCTGGTGCACTTCTTGCTCGCAGATTTCGAATGGATGAAGATCAGAGGCTTTCGGAAGGACGACTTCGTTGAAGTACACGCAGTGCAGGTAAGTCGAGAAGACCTCCGGATCGTCATCTTCGAGGGAGACTGGCTTGGACGGATCGGTAGCCCATCTAGCAGAGCGTGCTGCTTTGAAGAGTCCGGAGCGTTGAGTGAGGACGTCGCGGTATACGGTGAAACGCTTTTGGTTGTCTTCGGTACCGACGAGCACGATGAACGTTTCGTCGAACTCGATCCTGTTGCTTGTTAGCTTGTTGATGTCCGCTGTGGCCTCCATGCCGGCGTCTTAATGATCTACCTCGCTCGCTTTGCTGGCCGTGCGGTGTCTGCCATATTGTCGCAGTAGGCTGGTAATGTGCTTGGCTTAGTGAGTCGTTGCTGGTAGTGAGTAGAGTCGGAAGGTCACCAAGTTGCAGAAGTTGTGTCGGTCAGCTCACTAGCATGGTAATGACTGAGGCAGTAATGTGCAGTCGGTAAGACCACATGATTGCATGCAGTCATGTGAGAATGACTGTCCGTCCTCTGCAGATGAAATGATGAGATGCAGTCAAAGAGAAGTGAAGCTCAGCGTTACTAGCGATCCGCCAACATGTGAAATTGGATCAAGTAATGTCCAACTCAAACAAGGGCTCAGCATCACTTCAAGCCATCGTGAGCTAGCTTCTGAGAGGAAGTGAGTATCGATCATCAAACATTCTTTTGGCAAGAAAGTGTCTAGATGATCGAATGTTGAAAATATACAAACTACCAACGGGCATGTCGACAACTTGCAATGCATTGTGTCAGTGGGATCTCTTTGCCTGACAAATTCAACCAGACTTACAATGTTTGCCGTAAGAACTTGGCTCGGTTGGGTAATAAATACTCATGTCAAAGTCGCATCCCCCCGTAGGGCGTATTTGGCGTAACTGATAAGCCATTGATAAGTCACCGGTAAGGCGTAAGTGATGTTCTGTCGGATGCACCTCCCCCATACGTGCTGAGCCGCCCTCGGCCGTCAGATGCCGAACAGCGGGGAAAGCTTTGGGCGGACCGTCAATGCCGATCAATCAATCCACATCTCCATCAATGCTCGCCCGAGGTAGGCGAGGGAGGGCGGCAGGGCGGATGAGTGGTAGGACTCGGTCACCGGACCGTCGTCTCTTTCACTTCCTACACTCACCTTCCTCCTCTTCCTTGTCATCTTCAACACCTCTCTCTTTCTCTACAGACAGACGCAAGGCACGGCGTCACAATGGCAGCCCGTCGAGCCCTATCGACCGGGTCGCTCCAGAGCCTCTCCCTCCGACCCTCAGTAGCAACCACCGCCCTTCGAGCCAGCAGAATGCCTCAATCCGCGAACTCGAGCAAGATCGCAGTGCGTAGGCTGCATGCTACCACTTCACACCTCCAGGCGTCGGCGGCCGCAGCGCCTGCGCAATACCCGATGACCCACGACAAGGTCGCCCAACCCGTAGACACCGCCAACTTCCTCGACAACAAGTTTGTGCCTTCGCAGGCCACCCAATGGATCGACCTGCACGATCCCGCGACCAACAACTTGGTCACAAGGGTACCGCAGAGCACAGATGCTGAGCTGAAGGCTGCTGTCGACAGTGCAGAGGCCGCCTTCCCGGCGTGGAAGTCGACGAGCATTCTCCACAGGCAGCAGATCATGTTCAAGTACACCGCTTTGATTAGGGAGAACTGGGACCGTCTGGCTGCGAGCATCACCCTCGAGCAGGGTAAGACGTTCGCCGACGCCAAGGGTGACGTCCTGCGTGGTCTTCAGGTCGCCGAGACTGCCTGCGGCATCACCACTCAGATCACCGGCGAGGTGTTGGAGGTTGCGAAAGATATGGAGACTAGGTCATACCGCGAACCTCTTGGTGTTGTTGCAGCTATCTGCCCCTTCAACTTCCCTGCCATGATCCCTCTCTGGACCATCCCCATCGCCACCATCACCGGCAACACCTGTGTCATCAAGCCGTCTGAGCGCGACCCAGGAGCATGCATGATCCTGGCCGAGCTCGCCGAGAAGGCCGGCTTCCCTCCAGGCGTCATCAACATCATCCACGGTTCTGCAAAGACCGTCGACTTCATCATTGACGAGCCCAAGATCAAGGCCATCTCATTCGTCGGTTCCAACAAGGCAGGTGAATACATCTACACTCGCGGTTCTGCCAACGGTAAGCGCGTGCAGGCCAATCTTGGCGCGAAGAACCACGCTGCGGTCCTCCCTGACTGCAACAAGAACCACGCACTCAACGCCATCGCCGGTGCCGCCTTCGGTGCTGCCGGTCAGAGGTGCATGGCCCTCAGCACTCTTGTCCTCGTCGGAGAGACCAAGGACTGGGCACCTGAGATCGCCGAGCGCGCAAATGAGCTGTCCATGAACGGTGGCTTCGAAGAGGGCGCTGACCTCGGTCCTGTCATTTCTCCCCAGGCTAAGGAACGCATTGAGAACCTCATCGCTACCGCCGAGAAGGAGGGTGCCACCATTCTTCTTGATGGCCGCGGAAAGAAGCCTGCGAACTACCCCAACGGCAACTGGGTAAGTTTATTGACACCTCGCATCATCAATACACGTAAGACTAACAAACCATCCCAGGTCGGCCCCACGATCATCACCAACGTGACCCCCGAAATGACGTGCTACAAAGAAGAGATCTTCGGCCCCGTGCTCGTCTGCTTGAATGTACCGTCCCTCGACGACGCGATCAACCTGATCAACGCGAACGAATACGGCAACGGCACCGCGATCTTCACGCGCTCGGGCGCGACCGCAACGCGCTTCCAGAAAGAAATCGAAGCCGGCCAGGTCGGCATCAACGTGCCCATCCCCGTCCCCTTGCCCATGTTCTCTTTCACCGGCAACAAGAAGAGCATCGCGGGCGGTGGCGCCAACACTTTCTACGGCAAGCCCGGCGTGCAGTTCTACACGCAGCAGAAGACCGTGACGAGTTTCTGGAAGGCGGACGATGCGGTTAGTACGAAGGCTAAGGTTAACATGCCTACGAACCAGTAGAGGATGGAAGGAAGGGAATTTGAAATATAATCGGGTTTGAACATATGCTAGGCTGGGATCGTCTGATTTGTTCTATATGGTGTGGTCTTTTTTCAATGAGAATGTATGCGGTACATGAGTCAAGAAAAGCAAAGCACAAAGCAATGAAAAGCGGCACTTTGTTTCGAGTTTCGCGTTTTCCCTACTTCGTTCGTCACATGAGCAGACGGTGTGATTGATCGACTATATGATCCCCATCCCTGCGTACAACCCTACCCGAGCCATCCCTGCATTTACCTGGCATGTCTACGACTTGTAAGAGGTTTTGGATTGTGAACTGCTTTGTCTGGCGCAGGTATACGTTTGCGCATTTTCTTCTGAAATTCTCGCTCATTTCTGCAGACTAGCTCGTTACCTGCTCGCATGCCCATCGGCGTCCACCTGGGACGTTTTTGGAGTCCATCCGAGACGGATAGTTGGGGCTCCAAAAGGGGTATAACGGAAGAAGAAAGAAAGGTCGTGTGTATTCACAATTTACGAGCAGAGCCAGTCAAGTGGCGGTAAGATCGAATCAAGAAAAACAAAAAGTAAGGAAAGGAAAGGAAAGGAACGCTGCAAGCCAAACAGCACCCCATCAGACGACAATCTCACACAGCAATCCGCTCAAACGCCTCCCTCAGCGCATTCTTCCTCGTGCGATGCATCTCCAGCCCGCCCCCGTAATGCTCCATAATCTCCAGCATGCGCTGCACATCGTCCCTGGCCTTGGCGCAAAGCGGCTCCAGCGCCGCCTCCTTCCCCTGATCAAAACTCCCCCTCCTCGTCCTCTCCTCCATCAGCGAGCCCAGCAGCTGCGCCATGAGCAAACTCTCCTCGAAAGCGCGGTGCTGGAAAACCCACCACACGGCCGCCTCGCTTTCGAAGAACCCCCAGAGTTTGAAAAACGCCCAGATCGCCGCGTGCGCAGCTTCCAGCGCCGCGGAGACATTGCGCTCCACGCCGCCGGCGCTGTTCTCGCTCGCGTGCAGAAGCATGAGACAGTGGTGGTAGTTGCTGGTGAGGAAGAGGTTCTGTCTTACGGCGCGGGGGGTGTGCAGGGCTTGTTGTTGGAGGGTAGTGTAGTCGAGCAGGGTCAGGTGGGCGGGGAAGGATTTGTAGAGGCGCTTGAAGGCCGCGATCAGGCTGTCTTTGTGCCGGGGGCTGTTGGCTAGGGGTAAGGAGAGGGAGCACGGCGAGGAGAGCGTTTCTTGCACCAGGTTGCCGAGGTGCCACATGCTGCGGATGTAGGCGACGTCGGTTTTGGCGACGTCGGGGTCGACCATGTGGTGCGATTGGGGGGGTGGTGGGGGGAAGGAGTCTTGTGGCGCAATGACGGAGATGGACATGAGGTTTTCGACGCGCGAGTGGGCGCCGGAGTCGAAGTCGATGCCGTCGTTGGAGAGCTCGTTTTCGTCGGTGAGGGACTCCACGGGGACGTCTGAGTGGGTGGCTGTGGGTGGGAGTTTGAGGAGGACGGTGAGGAAGGTGTCGTGGAAGAAGACGGCTTGCCATAGTTTTCGACGCTGTTGCTTCTCGATGACTGAGGCGTCTGGGACGACGATTTCAGGATCTCGATGGAGTCGCATCGCGTACGATTGGCGAAGGTGGATTCCTGCCCATGCGTAGGCGTCCGATGCATGGTTGTCGTTCATCAGGAAATATGCCATCAGGAGCATAGCCTGTATTGCACGCATGGAAGTGCGGTTGAGGTACGAGTATATCCTCAGAGCCTGGTTCGCCGCCGAGCAATAGAATTCGGCGGTTTGCGATCGCTCGTCGTACCCGGGATAATCTAAAAATTGCGTTCCTAAAGCAAACATAGCGTAGTGTAAAGCCATCATCGCAGCATCAGTCTTGTGTTTCTCCTCTAGCGGTAACGTCCAGAATCGTTCGTAATCGGCGTAAAAGCTCCTGCGATGTATAAATGGATAGACTGGATCGACGGACTCGAAGTACTTTGCAATTAGTATGTCGGCCTGTTCTTTCGAAGGCATCACACTAATGACTTCAGGCAGTCCGCCCTGCATAGTCCAGTAGTTGAGGAATGGGTGCTGAGTCCCCATTCCAAAGACAGCACTAGGTGTCGTGCTAGAATACGGCACATTGGAAAGCAGATATGGCGAGCTGGCCGTCGATCCACGTGGTGTCATGTGGGCGCGATTATCGATCGACGACCAACCATTGTCGGTCGTCGTAGGCGAAGTGATACTCGATGCATTGCTAAGTTTTCTCGCTTTCGCGGGCGGTTTGGTGATGTATCTCGCCTTGGTGGAATTGGTGCCTTTTGTGGCGCTGGCGCTGGCTATCAGGTTGGCCACAGCGGTGTACTCACATTCGCTCTGACGCTTTACGCATGCATAACATGGTCGTGCGCGATCACATTTCGTCTTCCGCTCGACACATTCAAGGCAGGAGAGGGTGGGCTTATTTCGTTTTTGCTTCGCCTTGACCTGCTCGCCATTGGCAGTGCCGTTGACTTCGGTGTGGCTGATAGACGCCGATCGGCCTTGCTTAGATTGATGGATCGAGTCGACCACTCCATTCGATGCAGCACCTCCATCCAGATCGGTCAGTGCGACGTTGTCGAGCCCAGATGTCGCCGGCGCCAGCACAGACAGACCAGGCGCGGCAGCGGCAGCGGCAGCGGGTAGATGATGGCCGTTAAACGCGCCCGGGACAGCAAAGGCGGCAGGATCACGACCGGCCTGCATGACGACTCAATGGGTAGTCTTAGTCGATGCCAGTGCCCGGTACCAGCCAGCGGGCAGGACGAATCGGCGTGGGTGCAGGAGACGCCGGGGAATATGCGGTTGTCGATGTTTCGTTGTGTCCAGCTTAAAGCCGCGAGCAATGATGCACAACGCTGACAGGCGCGCGCTGGGATTGGACTGGGGTATGGCGTGCCCTGGCTCGCGTTGGTGGGACAGGGTGGGTATAGCTGACTACAGCAAGCGAGAGTCGAGGGAATAAGATGGCTGGGTGAGAATGGGAAGTCGGATGTGGGAATAAGACAAGCGAGGTGCGAAGAGAAGGCTCGTGGAGGATGGGAGAAACGACGAGACGGGGGGAATAATGCGATGCAGCAAGGCAATGTCCATGGCCGAACAAAAGTAGATCTGTCGTCCGCCCGCTGTCATCTGCCTCTGCCCTTCCCCGCTTCCCAATGATGACGAGGTGGCCGGACCTCAGCGTCAAGCTCTGAAGAAGCTCCCAGTCCAAAGAAACTATCCTTGGTCCGAACTTTACTAAAATACACAGCTTGCATGTACTTCACTTCATTGTGTATTTGCCGAGATGTCCTGTCGTGTATCTGCTGAAAGACTTGCCCATATACCTGAGCGGTATCTCTCACGTCGGGCCGGATGGTTCAGTCTCTCCGTCGGAGTCCGATGCACTTCAACGGCCATGACGATATCGAATTGTCCCGAACGACAGACATCACAGCATCGATGTGTACAGCCAGAGTTTCCTTGAGGTTGAAGTACCGTAATTCCAATGATTCCGTGAAGATTGATCAAAAATTGTCTCCAACATACAGAGCTCTCTGTTCTCTCAGCATCTTCCCTACATGAACGTCACTCGTCAATCTCTACAGAAAATGGCCCCTATCCCAGTCGCACTCTGTGGCAAGAATCCCAACATGGCAGCATCCTTCGCCAGTCATGAAGCCATGGGTCCCGAATACTACGGTTTGCCATTCTGTGTGTCTTGCCTCATCACTTCTCCAAGCTAACACTTCCCAGTCGCCCACGTATTCCACACCCCTCTCGCGGTCCAAAACGAGCTCCCCCATCTCCTCAAAGGCCAGAACATCAAACCCTCCTCAGGTCTCGGAAGCAATGCGAATGCAAGTCAGGCGGAAGCACCGAAGGCAATCATCGTCGGCGCTGGCTTTTCACGGCAGGAATTGAACGAGATGCGAATGCTCGAAGGCTGCAAGTCAATACCCTTCCTGTACCCCTCTCCTGGCAAGATGGCGCAGACAGGCCTTGGTGCGGTTTTCGGTAAGGACTTCATGACTTCGATCATTGAGCGTGCGAAGGCTACGATGAAGCAGAATGGGCTCGTGGAGGGGAGGGAGGGCGAGGTGAGACCTGATGTTTGGGGTTTTTAGATGCATGTGTTGGAGTGTTCTTTCGGGCTGTTGGAGATTTGGAAGGTGTAATTCATAATCAAAATCTGACTGACTCACATTCTTGTCACTGGAGTTCCTGGAGCATGTCTCATGCAGTCAAGATACGAGCAAACTGATGTGACAAACAGGACCTGCAATAGGGCACTCGGTACAGGGCCAGGCGATATCTGAACGTTTACTGATGGCTCCAGGCACCTCTTCAGTCTACTCAAGAGTGAAGTGAGTGAATGCACGCTTGATCCCGCGGTCTAGACTAATTTGGGGCATCAACACAAACAAACGCTCCTCCGCGCGCGCTTTGCTTCACTTGAGCTCGACACGCCAGCCCGCCACCACTCTCTCCTCTACATCCACAAGTCGCTTTGCCACTCTCACCATCATCGCTCGCTTCTTGGACATTGAACCTTCCATTGAGCTATCTGCGCTGTTGGCATTATTGACGTCCCATTCGAACCGTGTATTAACCTTCTTCGCACAGCTAGGTGTCTTCGCTCGACTTGCGAGCAAGACCTGCCTCCACTATGGCGGCACCGGCTTCCACACCACCAACTATCGCTCAAGATCATACTACGCACCTCGCATCTTCTTCTCCCGCAAGTGACAAGTCCAGCACTGCCAGCCAAGGTGGCGTCTCGCTGACCGTACCTCAGGGCTCGGACCACAGCCACAACACCGCCAGCAACTCAACTTCGCGCGCTCATGGAGACACTGGCGTGGTCGCCAATCCTGCTGAGCAGGCTGCGACTTCGCACAGTGTCGCTCACACTGGTCTTGACACCCTTCCAAGCGAGGGAGCAACCTCTTACCAGTCCTCTTCACTCGAAAGCATCAGTCCATTCTCCCTCGACGAGCCAGCTGAGGAGTCCGCCACTAGCTCCAATGGCTCCCACAGCAACGTTTCGACCTCATATCAGAGCCAAGTAGCTCGCACCCACCCGCTATCGACTCCTGCCACCGCATCCTCCCTCCTCACTGCGCTATGCAGTCACTTCGCAAGCCAAAGCCTCGCGGATCCCGCAGACAGCCATGCCGGCTCTCGCGCCACCACTACCCAGACCGAGCAACACAACCATGCCGAAGAGCAGCTGGGAACTCCCGACCTACCTTCTCAAGACCCGGCTGCTCACGCTTCCGCAAGCAATGCCGTCGCTCACCAGACTGAGCAGACAGACTTCCAACAGCAAGTCAATCAAAATGAATGGTCCAACTACTGGCGCCAGCCTCAGACCTTGGCCCAGCTCTTCGCCAGACTGCACATTCCCACCTCACCCGCCACCCTCGAGATCACACGCGCCTTCGTCATCGAGCTAGCCCTGGGTCACATGTTCTCGACCTACTCATACCTCTACCCCTTCGACGCCCAGTGGGCCGCGGGCTCAGACCAGTTCGACAAGGTGGCTCTGTCTGTTGAGTTCTACGCCTCCTTCGGTCATATACTCTGGGTCGAGGCTCCAGAGGCGGTCCTTCACGACACTGTAGACGCCAGACTCCAAGCTCTTCAGGATCTGTTCGCCGGGTTGCGAACTCGCAACTTTCGACGTGGAGGCAATCGCAAGAGTTCTTTTGAGCTGCTTCATCTCCTGCTTATGGATCGCACAGGAGCTTCCGCCGATGAGGCCACTTGGGAAGCTCATGAGGCGCTCAGAACTCTCTCCGTTATGCAAGATCGCGAGGGCAACACGAGGTCAGAGGACGACACTAGGGCAGCTCGTGAAGCTGCCGAGATCCTCCTGGATGGACAAGCTCGCCAGGGTAATGCAAGTGGCTCTACCGCCAGCACAAGTGCCATCAGCACTGATGTCCCAAGCACCGAGAATGACAACAACGATACTGCCAGCATCAATACCACCGACACTGACGCCACCCTCACTGCCGATGTCAATGTTGCCTCCGTTCCTGAGGATTACAGAGTGATCAGTAATTCGAACCTGTACACCCTCTTCTGGGCCCTGCACATCTTCGACGACCAGTACAACGGCCTCGCAGAGTCCATCTTTCGACGCTTGATGTCCCGAATGATTTTCGACATGATCGATGAGCTCGATGACGCTGGGGCGCCCAGGCTTCGGCCCAGCATTCTGCCGCCGTGGGCTGTGATTAAGCGCCACTTAGCCCTCGAGATGACACTTGAAGAGCACGCCGAGGTGCTTTGGCCCACCATCTGGCGCGACCCTGGAGACCTTGACAACAGGCGTAGACTGGTAGAGCGGTACGTCGGCGCTCTTATTGGGCTGCGGGCTGCCATTGAGGAGAAACCCCAGCCAGAACGCACAACAGCTGTACAATCAATTGCTGGAATGCCGCACCGATCAACCCGAGGCCACTGGCAATGCATCTCAGCATGAAGAAGATGCTCATCAAGACGTCTCTGCAGACTTTGAGAGCACGCTGGTCGGCAGCCCTCGCGCTTCATCCACCGGCGATGCCTTCGACGACCTGAGCGACTCCGATCAAGGAGGGCTCAGCGACTTCGAGGATGACGCCGACGGTCTCGAGCACACTTCCAACAGCACCACACAAAGCGATCCGACCTTCCGATGTGCGATTCTCGACATCGACGACGAGCCCTGCGGCCTTCGCTTCTCAACCCAGGCTGATCTCATGTTTCACCTCATCAGCGGGCATGGCTTCGATGCTGACATTTCTCGCGAGTGGGCGAACAACCGGACCTTCACTCTTTGAATGGTTCGCAAGAGCATGTTTTGAGATTGATTTTGGCACCGCGCCACTGTCTTGCTTGGGTTCACGCGGTGGGCTTCCTGCGCCTTCCAAACACCTCAGCGACGACGAATGCACCAAGTCATTTTCCGCTCATCACCGATCCCTTTACTTTTTGGATGACCCTCCAGGCCGGGTCTTCTAATTCTTCATTGCCTCATCGCCTTTTCACATGGACGTTCAACCCTTTACCGTTCTTGGGCAACTTCACGGCCACCTCGCTTTTGATCAGAGGCGCACAACTTTCTTCTCGCTCATGCATCCAGCGACGAAGTACCGGTCGACATGGGACCACGGCATTTCCTCTCACGCCAACTTCGACATCAGCCGGCACTCAGTTCTTCATCTTCTCTTCGCCGAGCCATTTTTCTATTCAGATGGCTTCTCACGTTCATCCGTTCTGGTCTTCTCTTTTCGCTTTTCGAGCAGACTCGCTCTGCTACCTGGTGGGTAGCTTAGTTGCTTTCGTCGTTCTTCGCGTCATCGCATGACGCCACTCGTCTTTTCTGGAGACCTTTTCTCTCCTCTCTACTCGCTACACTACACTTGGAAAAGCAAAAAAATCAAAAATGAACAAACAACAAAAAAAAAGGACATACATCCTCGACTCCAATGACTACAACGAAAGTCACGAACTCACTTCACTGTACTAATCACAACGACTCTCTACTCACTGGAGTACACTTGGAAAAGCAAAAAACACGGAAAACGAACAAAACCCAGAAAAAAAGAAACATACAACCACAACGAAACTCACGACTCAAACGACTCCAACAACTTCAACGAAAATCACGACTACAACGAAACTCACTAACTCACTGTACGGCATCACAGCCAGACTTGCATCGCTTCGCCTTCAACACGGCTGCGGCTTTCTGCTTTTTGCTTTCTCCTTTTCCTCCTTGCTTTCTGCTTTCTCCTTCTTGCTTCTTACTTCTTGCTTCTTGCTTTTTGCTTTTCTCTTTTTCCTTTTTCCTTTCCCCCTCTTTGCCTTCTGTTTTCCCCTTTGCACATCAGAATCAAAATCCAAATCAGAAATCGGAGCTTGGAACCTGATCAGGCCAGCCCTCACGCTCTGGAGGGTATGAGCCATCGGGCTGGCGGTTTGACTTGGAGATGAAAACTTGTACTTGTACGATTAGTTGTAAGATTAGTTGATTGGTGGATTGGTCAGTCAGGAAGGAGAGAAATGAGACAAGACGAGGGAAAGCACTTGAATGGAATAAAATGGCGATGAAACCCACATATGTCTCACTGTTCCTCTCCTTTCCGCGGTGCTTGCGTATCTTTTTCCCATGTCTGCCACAGATCATGTCGAAAAAGTAAGTGGGCAATTAGCGTGAAATGATGATTGATGGACATCAAGCAGTTTTGTTTGAAGCAATTTGGTGTATTAATTTACATAGGAAGTCCCACCCCTTATTTTGCCCCCCTTAATTTTTTATTAAACCATACCAACACCAGGCATTGATGAGACGGGTGGACGACAACCTCGTATAGGCTGCGGAAAAAGCTAATGCTCCCTTTATTTCGAAAAAAGCTAGGGAATCTGACAAAAAGAAAAAGGTACTATACAGACACATAAGAAGTCGAGCCAAAATGGAAAAAAGAAACTCAAGTCTAGTGCGCATGATCGTGATCATCGCCCTCCTCCTGCGCCGGCGCCGGCGCACAGCAACTCTTCCCCGGCCCGCACTGGTCTCCACACTCGAGCAGGCACGCGTCGGGCTCGCAGACACTACCCGCTTTGCTGGCGACGCGGCTGGCCGGGTTGGAAGACGTGCGCGCACCACCACCGGGGCTGTCGAAATGCTCGTCGCCCGCGTCCGTGCTGCCGCTGTGGTCGTGGTCCGGGTCGAGGCAGAACTCGGGCTGGATAGTGGAGGAGTGGATGCCGTAGGCGTGCAGGCATCGTCGAACCGCTTTGGCCAGCTCCATGTACCGCGCGGAGCCTTCGCCTTTGAAGTCGAATTCGACCTGGATGTGCAGGCTGCCGACCAGCTTGGTGTCGCTCAGCTGCCAGACGTGCACGTGGTGGCAGGATACGATGCCCGGCAGGTCTTCGATGTCTGCTTTGATGTCTTCCACGTCGATGCCGACGGGGACGGCTTGCAGGAGGATGCGCGAGGCGGCTTTGCACAGCGGGATGGCGGAGGCGAGGATGATGGCTGTGATGATCAGGGAGATGGCGGGGTCCATGTAGAAGCGCCAGCTGTAGTCCGTGAGCCAGATGAAGAGGGCGGTGGCGATGACGCCGACGTTGCCGAGGGCGTCGCCCAGGACGTGGAGGAAGACGCCGCGCATGTTCAGGTCGCCGTGCGAGTGGCCGTGGCCGCCCTTGGATTGCTCTTTCTTGGGCTGGGCGTGTCTGTGCTGCTTGTGGTCGATCGACTTGCGCTTGGTGCTGCCGTAGCCGGCGTGTTGGCCGCTCAGGAGAGGCTTGTTCGAAGGAGTGTGGGTGTGAGTGTCGTCTTCGTCGTCGTCTGCGATCTGTTCGTTGTCGGTGCCGTCTTCAGACTCGAGATCTTCCATGCGGCTGGCCGCGATAATTGACTGGCGGAAAGCGTTCGGGTTGACGTGGATGTCGTCAAATCCAGAGTACCTGGAGCCGGCGCGGCTGTGTCTGCGGGCTGCGTATGTTGCGGGTGCCTGATCTTCGACAGCGGTGTTATCGCTTCCCTGACCAGGCGACTGCTGTGTGGCGTGCTCGTGGTCTCCGTGATCGTGTGAATGGGCATGGCCCTCCTCCGCATCTGCGATCTCATCGCCAGCTCCATGGCTGTGTCCGTGGCTGTGTCCGTGACCATGTCCATGCTCGTGAAACAGGAACAATCCTGCAATGTTCGAAGCCAGACCCAAGCTACCCACAATCAAGATCAACTTTGGCTGAGAGACCTCCTGAGGCTCGACGAAGCGCTGAATTGCCTCCAGGAAGATGCTGACGCAGAGCGCAACCAGGAAGACGCCATTGACCAGAGCGCCCAGAGTTTCGGCGCGCTGCCATCCGTAGGTGTACATGTTGGAGCTGGGCTTGGAATTGGAGACCTTGACGGCCCAGAGACCGACGCAGAGGGAGAGGACATCGTTAAGCATGTGAAAGGCGTCCGCGACCAGGGCTAGAGAGTGGACGGCATAGCCGACGGAGAGTTCGAGGAGGAAGAAGAGAGTGTCGATGACTAGGAGGATGATGATCCTCGTGGACTTGGAGAAGGCCATGTTGGCGGCCGCAATTGAGTGAGTGAGGGAAGTTGGTGTTGGTGGTGGTGGCGGTGATATTAGGGTGAGATCGCGTGCGGGCGCAGATGATGTCGCTTCGAGAGGCGGCGACTTGCGATTGCCGTCGGACGTGCCTGCTCCAACTTCACAGCCTTGCTTCAGAGCTGCCAGGTAAGTGAAGTGATCCAAGAAGAAAAGATTGTCAGACGTAGTGAAAAGTTACAGACAAAAATAACGCATTCGCCATCCAGCCTGTCCCCGCCCCTCTGGATTATTCCCTTCACCAATAATCCCACGCCGGTCTCGGTCGCGGTCGCGTATTCTAAGACTTCGATTCCTGCGGATGCTGCCGAGCCTATCAAGAGGAGAAGGCAAGGGACTACTCAGCCTTTCTGGGCGACTAGCTCTGAGATTATTTGAGCTATCCTCTCCTAGTCGCTTCTTTTCTCATACAAACTACAACGGCCATAGCACCAGGGAGCTAGATCAATACCACAGGCGACACAGGGCGCGACTAGGCGGAACTGGGACGTGTGATGACCAACAACATGGTCTGAGATACACTTTCTTATCCACTATACATTTTTCTTCTTCTTCCGGTCCGACTCCATGGCAGACGAACCAAGGCAAAGGAGGTCAAATGGCGCCGTCCCTGAGCCAGAACCTGCCCACACGCGAAGTGCAGATGGGGAATCAGGACATGACGGCGACCGTGAAGCAACCGAGTTACGGAGTGTGACTTCTGCCCGCCATCAAACAAGGCGTTCGCGAGTCCTCAGTCCCCCAGCAAGGTCCGAGTCGCACTGGTATGACCCAGTGAGAAAGTTCTGGCGGCACAGTGTGAGGATCACAGTGCCTCACGACGACTGCAGAGATCACCTGGGTAAGGCATGCAAGCGCTTTTTCGTGAACCTCTCACACCACACTCTCCGTCTTCCACCCCCCTCACCACGTTCACATTTCCACTCCTCGCCACTGACACTCGTACGCTCCAGCCAACGAGCGCACATTCCTTGGCTACCTGCGTACCTCCCTCGCCCTCGCCATGCTGGGTGTTATTATCGCTCAGTTGTACCGCTTGCACCATGCCCCGTCACCTGATCCGCACTTCGGTTACTTTGTCCTCGCGAAACCCATCTCTTGCATCCTTCATGTCTCCGCGGCTTGTGTGGCTCTCCTTGGTTCAGTGCGCTTCTTTCGTCAGCAGCATCATATGGCGATTGGGAAGGTGCGGGCCGGTGGGTCTGAGATTATGATTATTGGCGTTTACTGTTTGATGGTATGTGCCGGAAGAGATTGAGTGGGTTCGGGAAATGTTGTGACGGGGCTGACTGGCTTCCAGTTCTTACTTGCATTGTTCGCGGTCCATGTTGGCATCAATATCGACAAGGCATAAATCATACAAATGTCAGCGTATGAGCTCGTTGGAGAAGGATGTTGAACCGAAATCGACACGATAGGGTTCGAAAAGCGGCTGTGAACATTGGCCGGGTGAGAGCAACGCTCGTGTATGCTGCGCCACGGTGTGCCTTGAGAAGTATGCCATGCAGTTCGCTGCCTGAAAGATTGTAAGCCAAAATATTCACGAGAACTTCCTGGTGGAGTTCGCCACACCATGCGGCTGTCGACTTCGAGCACCTAAGGATGAGACGGAGGCAATGCTTTTCAGCAGAACGACATCCGCTTGCTTTCTGCACGTACACATGTTTGTCGATGTCCTGAAATTCAGCAAAGTACTTGAGTCGAGTCGGGATTAGCCAAAGCAGATCGCATAGGCTATCTCTGCCGCATTGCTTGAAGGGTTTCTCAGTTGGATCGAGTAGCCTTGCAGGCTTGCAAGGCAGCAAGTGATCACATATCGTCGCGCTGACATATCATCGCGCTGCCCTACAATAATTTGCTACTTATCCATTACATGCATCGTCAAGTATATCCGCAAAAGGCTGTGTAATGGCGTGAGAGACCACACTCCAGCTGCAACACCAGCTCTACAAAGGTGGCTTACTCAGCCCCATGCATGCATATGCGTGTATACCTTGCCTATGCGGACTTCGCTTTAGCGCCTCTTGGATAGTGTAGCCTTGTCGGTGGCGCTGGCGTGACCTAGATCCTCTCCGTCGCATCACAGAACGAGGCTGTCGACACACTTGGATTCTCATGCGTACTACAACGGAGTCCATCTCGTCAAGCTTTTTTGATCATCAAGGGACAATACAGCGCATCTTAAAGGTATCGAAGACACCAGTATCAAGACTGTGGCATCTAAGAAGGGCGCTGCAGCGCCCTCGGTTCAGCAAGAATGGACGCGAAGACTTCGCACTACGACAGGATTACAAATGGAGGCGACAGTCGGAATCACTTGGGAGATGTTTACAACAACCACTATTACAAGTAAGACGCGAAACTCCATACTTTAATTGCTTTACTGACTCCATTAGCAATGACAGACAATCCAGCACAGCGCGGCCGAATCGATGCGTCTCAGTACTTCCCGCGGCCGTCTCCACCTACACCGAACGACCCTACCTAACGGAAGAGTTGAACAAGCACTTGAAATGCGCGCCGCGTGTGACTGGAGCAACACGTGCCGTCGCAATCGTTGGTATCGGTGGTGCGGGCAAAACGCAGCTCGCGCGGCACTACATCGCAACTCATGAGGAGGAGTACGACACGATCTTCTGGCTAGACGCACGGAGCAAAGAAACTGCGCGATCGAGCTATGAGCAATGCTGTGCAAAGCTGTGCCTAGTTGCTGGCCTTTCAGCGAGTGATCAGCCTTTGGAGGATACACCCGCTGTGCGTGCAGTCTTGCTAGATCTGCAAGGAAGAGCTGAGGGCAAAAAGTGGCTGGCTGTTGTTGACAACGCGGACGACACTTCGTGGGTCGGTCGTGTCGTTCCCCGAGGGAAAGAAGGCACTGTGATCGTGACGAGCCAGGACGGACGAGCTTGTCGACTACTCGGGGGCTTAATGGAGGTCGTGAAGGCCGATGCGATGGAGCTGGAAGAAGCGATCAGTCTGATGTCAGCTTTCTTCAACACCGAGGCGATTTGCCTGAACGATACCCATCGAGAGCTGATGAAAGACATCGTTGAATGCTTAGACCGACTACCGCTGGCCGTAGATCTTGCGAGCGCACGCGTACGAATTGATGTCGATGATGGCGATGATCTAGAATCGGCTCTCCGACGATATCTCTCGGATTATCAAGCCCATCGAAATCAGCTCCCCCGCGATGCAGTCTTCGCAAACGCAGGCGATTACAGTAAGACGATCTGGACTGCGTGGGACACCAGTCTCTCTTCTGTCAGAAAAGCGGAGTCAGTCCGACCTGGTGTACATGCTAGGCATCTCCTTGAGTTCCTGACGCTATTCGACCGGGCGAATGTGCAAGAAGAGTTGTTTCGCCTGGCAAGCTCGGGTCTGCGGAGGGCATGCTACAAACTGAATGCCACCGCGCCGGACTGGTTGCATGATCTCTTGGAGACTACTGAAGCGGGAAAATGGGATCATCACGCATATCGATCAAGTCTGAAGGTGCTGCTCCGTTACGGACTCGTTCGCCCAGTCAAGGATGAATGGAAAGGAGTGACAATGCATAGCCTCGTGCAGTGGCGTGCAGGTCTTGAGATGGATCGAGAGCAGTATTGGCGATGGTACCTCATCTTCTTGACTGCAGCTTGTGTTCCTGTGAAAACGTACGGAGAATCGTCAAGCATTCGACGGCACTTGATAGTCCATCTTCCATCAAACACAGCTCTTCTGCGATTCCGCTGTGGAGCCGAAGCGGATGCGTATCCCTGGTATACATGGGAGACCTTCGCATTCATTTGGAGTGAAGAAGGCAGAATGGAAGAGGCACGAGAGCTGCAAACCCAAGTCGTCGAATTCAAGACGAAGATGCTAGGCGAGAAGAATCGAGATACACTTGGCTCCATGGTTAATCTCGCGAGGATTCTGTTGCAGTCGCAATGTCTTGATGATGCCGAAAAGCTTTGTAACAAGGTCATCAACATCGGGAGGGAAGTTTTGCCTGTGAACGATACTACCGTCCTACATGCCATACATTGGCTAGCCAGACTGCGATTTGAACAAGGACGACTGGATGATGCCATAGATCTGAGCATGACTGTTCTAGCGGCCAGAGATGAAGTTTTGCCGATTGAGCATCCATTGATAGCAAACACTATGAACATTCTGGCAAACACCTACGGAAGACAATGGCGCTTCGACGAGGCGGAACAGCTGCAGGAAGAAGTGCTAGCGGCGCACAGAAAGACGCTCGGGGAACGTCATGTATGGACGCTCCAAACTGTGGGCGACTTTGCATTGATGTACAAAGATCAGGGTCGATTGGAGGAAGCAGAAACGCTGGGGTTGCAGGTGCTGGAGGGAATGAAGAGCGTGGTAGGAGAGAATCACCCAGAGATGATAAGATCTGAGGTCAATTTGTCATGGACATATTTGGCGCAAGGTCGAATAGAGGAAGCAGAAACATTAGCAGTGGAGGCAAAGGCAAGATGGCAGAGAGTTCTCGTTGCCGACGACCCCATCGCAGTCGATTGCAGGGAACTTTTAGATGAGATACATGCGGGAAGAAGGCGACGTGAAGGGGCGAAAGGACTTGAGACCGACATGCTTGAGCTGAGCTTGGAGGAGCATCCTGTTGCATGACAAGGTTGTAATTATAGCCAGTACTATCTGCAAAGAGCCAGTTTGGTACCATCATTGATGCGCTTGATTGGAAATGATAACCATTCATGTTATCATGCGTGTTTCGGTTGCCAATAGAAAAAATGTTCGCCTTGTCGTACGGTGCGCAAAATACTCTAGGACCTCTTAAGATGGCATTGATTGAGGCAGACCGTGCCACGCGGGACCAATATATCCTAAGGCAGCCTTGTTGTAATGTTTGTATCGATCGTATGGTGAAACATACGACCGTTCTTGTTCGAGGCACTGCAGGGTTAATGCATTTCCAAAGCACGTATCATGGACCCTGATACCGTGATGAAGAGTCGTTTGTGTTTACGTTTCCAAGTATATCGTATTGTACGTCGGCCTGAGAAGATGTGTGGAGGTAGCCCGTTGACATTACAAGATGGGAATCGAAATTGACATTGATCAGACCAGACTTTTGCTGAGCATGTTCAATCACATATCTGCGTAAGGCTGACGGCCAACATTCCTTGGAATCGGCCATGATCAACGAAGGCACAGGCTACATAGACACCACACCAAACCCATACATCATGGCAATCGACGACTTTCATTTCTTAGGCCAACTTGGCTACTTCTTGCAAGCGTTGTTCGATTCATCTTACCCCAACCCTAACCCTACGTGGCGCTTCCCTTTCCACGCCCTCATGCGAGTATAATCAACTTTGTACCACTTTCTCAACGAATAGGTAGCAATAAGAAAATATCCCTCTTAAAACCATCTACACGTCACTACATGTTCCTAAACTTTGAGTTGTTGTTGATTGCAGCCTAACGCCCATCCCCACCTCGCCAAAACCACAAATCCATCACTCATACAAGCTACAGGTCGCGTGCTCATCCGAAATCCTTCCCATCCTAGCACCATACCACGGCTCCATCCAAGCCCAAACTCGCCAGGCAGCGGTGACACAAGTCAACGCATACATCTCTAGTCCGGCTAGTCTCACAGACGATGTCTCATCTCCCCATCACCAACGCCACACGTGAGCACGCCAGCCCTACTAGCCAGCAATAACCACGTTCATCACCAGCAAATCGACGAAATGAATCATGATCGAACAATTCCTTCATCGCGCATGACTCTCCATCTTACTTCGGATCTTGGATGAACCCACCACTCCGTTCGATGGCGCAAGGCAGCAGCGTGCAATAGTGCTATAGTAGTGGCGGAGAAAAAGAAGGAAAAAGGAAAAAAAGTCAAAGCCTAGCGGGTAGAATTTGTACAACACATCACACTCACCACCAATTGCTAGTGTAGTAGTAGGAGTCCGAAAATCGCCAAACTACCGAGGCGGCGTAGGTTGCAGCCTATACCGCTCTTTCGTCTCTTTTCCGTTGAAGGCCGGTCGCATACACTACTATTCATTATTGGGAGTCCATCGCGATTCCTTGAAATTCTCGTGCACAATCCCGAGTCCTCGCGCAGCAATGCGACGACGTCTCCCAGACGCGCGCACTACGAGGCTGTGTAGCGCAGCATCGTTATCTTTACCATCAATTAACGTTACACTTTCATGTTGCCCGCGCAAGCCTCTTAGCGTCTAGACGTCCGCGGTACTGAGTACAACAACCACACAACCCATCCCCTGCGCGCAGAGTACAGTACGCCTGGTCCCTCGTACCCATCAGCCATCCCTCCACGAGCGCGAGCGCGCGGAGTCATATCCCAGAAAGTTTCCCAAGGGCAAAGGAAGCCGAGAGCCGGCGCTCGGGCTCTTCGGGCTCTGTCCTTGGGGTTGTGCAACTTGTGCAGTTTTGTGCTGCTGGGTCTATTACCTACCCTCTACCTTACCTACCTGCCATGGTGGTACTAGTTCGCCCATGCGTGTCCTTGCAGCAGCAAGCGGGCGCGGAAGCGCTTGCTTGCCTCGAGGCCGGGGAGGGGCGGATGGGAGCGGGTATGGGGGACTAGGAGGGGTGCTACTTTATGATTTATGAAATATTTCTTGTTGATGGTTTTGAGGTGTGATGGTATGGAGAGAGAGGGAAAGATATGTTGCGGTATTTGATGAGTGTGGTTTGATAGCTATGCAAGTATTTTTCTTTCCTTTTCCCACCTGGCAAGGCTACTGCTCTACAGACGATTTTGTCCATCGGTCTTTTGTCTGGCTGACAAGGCTGGCTGGCAAAGTCCAATTGCCGAAAAGCGCGAGCGCGCCGAGCGCGCGTGAGGTGGCGGGTGGCGAGGCGGACAGATGGGCTGAACCCGCCTTTGTGCGATTTGTCGTGGCGGGTACGTACATATACAGTCGAAAGAGGCCAATTGGCTCTTTCATACATTACGGCGATGAGCTGCAGGAGGGGCAACTTGGCGATTTTGAGGGTTCTGTCTGTCACTCTGTCACTCTGGCACTTGCGTGTTCGGTCAGATAGGATGAAGGATGTTGGCGGTTGGGGCTTGATCATGATGAGGGGCTGGAGATGTGACAACCAAGGGTTCGTGAAGATATGGATGGATCATCATGATGATTCCTGTGGCGAGAAATGGAAAAACGTGAAGAAGCATGAGTGAGTCTTCGAGTCGTGAGTCGAACAGCGGACAAACGACGACGTTGCGTCTAGTGGCGAATAGGACCGGAGTTTATTGCGCTTATAGAGCGGGCCTCGAAAGGGCAGGCATTCTTGACAGGTGATGGGAGATATCATCAAAGTGGATAGTGAGTGAGATCTCTCATGGTGGCGAGTGATAGCAGACAAACATCATGGTAGAGATGTGTCATGTAAGCCGATCTTCAACGTAGATGGCGGCGGCGAGTGCGCGACATAGCGCTGTGTGTGATGTGCTATCGACCAACCCAAACAGACTTCTCTCGCATGGACAAGTGAGAGGAGAGGCGGAGAGGGGAGGCAGAGGCAGAGAGAGAAAGAGGTCTGTGCATGGAGTGGCGAAGTGAAAGGGTATGACTGGACTGGGCTTGCTTAGGCTCAGGCTGGGGGGAAACGCTTCGCCCGCCGCCGCCTGTTTTCCAGTCTCCAAGTCCCAGCGCTACTGCTGATGCATCATCACGGGCTGGCTCGCTGGCTTCGCTTCTCCCTCCTCTCTCTGACTGACTTCAACAAACATCTCCCCTCTTAATACACAACACAATAACACAACACACAATCACAACATGCTCTATACCACTGTCGCGCGCGTCTGCGTCGCTTAGATTGCCCGTATCGACAGGATCGACCACCGGACACGCTCCCTATACTGTTTCTCACTCTCTGAACTTGGCGAGGTCCGCCGCAGCAGCCTTCTGCCTGGCTCTTTGACCACTCCCGACCCAGTCACACTCGCCACTCGACTCATCCCGACCTGCCCACGCCTCTTTGTTCGTCATTCGCCCCCGAGCGACTTCACTCCCATCGACTACTACATCCCCCTCCACTCCTTGACTTTATAATAATCATTCCACCCTTTCCTACTGCTCCCGCCAGCTGCGAGGACCCACCCGATCTGTCATCTGGTGAGCATCGCTGGATCGTCACCTAATACCAGCCCTGTCACTCTCTTCGACGATACAACCACACAAGTTATTTGGTTTACTCTAATACACCACAAACAACTCCATCCGTCAACCCCGCAAACCTCCTCGACCGACAGCCTCTCCACTCACCGCCGAATCGACCGACTCATCCGTGCAACGACTCATCCTCGATCCGACTCACGCAAACATCGAGACATGATCCCTGACCTTACTCCTAAATCCCTTCCAGTCAGCCGCTCCAACATGTTCAAGTCCTTTGCTTCCGCCATCAAAGGCGCCTGGTAAATAAACAACCGATTGTCGATCACAGCTTTCTTGAGGACACTACGCATTCTCGATCGGGCTGTACAACAACAACAAACATACCACTCGGAAGCAAGAGATATCACATACTTGAAACATTTGGGCGTGCTTTGACTGGAAGGATCGAAGAGTCTTTCACCGCCAATAATCGGTCGTCGCGAAACACTCTTTGAAGCTTCGTCATTTAGCAACCATCAGAGCATCTGTATACCCCACATACTTGTCATTACCTGCCGACATATTTGCTTATGATTGACGGGTTATCGCAAGTTTAAAGCGTCTTTCAGCATTAGGAAGGCGTCTCGGAGTACACGGCACACTCGAACGGACTTTATCTATTGGACAACTCTACTCGCATATCACGACGCAGCATGAGCTTGCCTACCGCAAACTTGATCACTGAAGGTCCCATTCCTTTGGACACCCAAAGGACTGGACCATATGAACCTTCGATCGCATCATCTGCGTCATCATCCCAGACCTCCATCTTTTCCGACACTGCTTCCGCGCAGAGCTCCATCGCGAGCTCCGTCTCTGATGATTTCAGGAGCAGCCAGGAAGATGCCCGGGATCGTTACAGTGCCTCGGCACAGTCGCAACATAAATGTGTTGCCGAACCTCAGCTCTCACAGGCCTGTCAGCAGCAGCAGCAGCTTTCATATGCCGACGTGACCTCTGTACCATCGCATCAGCGACGTCACCCAAGACGTTCGTCTTTGGCTAAGCATCAGAGACCCCCTCCTCTTGTGCGCCAGGCTGATCGCAAAATCAACTTTGTTGACAATCTTGTCGGTAAGCAGAATTTCCTCATAATGAACTTAACCCGGAAGCCAAGCTAAGAACATTTTTCCCCGTGAAGACTCTGCAACTCAGATGGTCGAGGTCATTTGGCCGCTGTCCATGGTGCCTAGTAGTGCCATCGAGGGCAGCAGCGGGCGTAGCGTACTGCCGCTGCGCACCTACATTGAAGAAACGCTCAGGCGTTCGCGCACGAGCTACTCGACTCTGCAGGTCGCTCTTTATTATTTGATCTTGATCAAGCCCTGGGTGCCCAAGCGTGACTTCACTATGGAGCAGACGAGCAGCTGCCCCGCTAACCGCGCTCTCATGTGCGGGCGTCGCATGTTCCTCGCTGCGCTTATACTGGCATCGAAGTACTTGCAAGATCGTAACTACTCGGCAAAGGCTTGGAGTAAGATGTCCGGCTTGCCTGTGAAAGAGATCAACGCCAACGAACGAACTTTCTTGGCCAAAATCGGCTGGAAGCTCCACGTGGCGAAACCACTCTTTGACCGCTGGACTGATGTTGTCATCAAGTACCAGACTATGCCTCCTTCCGCTCCTCCTGGCCAAGGCATGGCTGTTGAGGAGATGTGCTGGAAGAAGCTGGTTCCGATGCTCACCCCCGAGCTAGATAACGTACCCTTACCCGAGCGCATGGCTAAGGCGGTCGTCGAGTCTGCGGCTTGCGCCGAGCTGCGCGGACCTAGCCCGACACCTTCCGCTCAGGTCAAGTCTCCAGTCAGCGCTATGAACGTGGACAGCAACTCGCAAGAGACCACACCTACTCCTGCAACGATCTTCCCGCCACGTTTTTTGGAGCCCAGGCCCAACATCGCGCCACCAACACCCGCACTTGCCCGCATGGGTCCTTTGCCTACTCCTCAGCTTACGCCATCGGTTACATCCATGCCCTCAAGCACTCCTGCAGTGAATGCTTGTGGACCTCGCAGGCCTTCCATTTGCTCCGCAATGGCTATGGCTCAGCGTGCTGGTTTCAACCGTTGCGTCAGTGATGAGTTCCCCAACCAGGGTCTTGAGAGATATCAATCTCGCAGGCCATCCGTCAGCAGCACTCTTTCCTCGCGCTCGAGCCCAGAGTCTATGATCAGTGACCTGTCCCGCTCATCCCGCGCCTCTTCCATTTCGTCCGTCACGACCGTGTCTTCCGCCGCTTCGTGCGTGGCGCCGCCGCGAGCCAACCTGGCTCGCATGGCGACCACACGAAACGCGCGCATGCCATTGTCGAGTGCCGACGTCATGGAGGAAGACGACAAGGAGAGCAAGGGCAACCATCCCAGCCCATCATCATCAGCGAGGACGAGGAGATCACCGAGCTCAGCCCGCCTGATTTCTCCATCAGCCAGCGCAAGCTGCACGCTCCCCACCGTCACTCGAAACAACACTCCCAGCAGCAACAACAACACTACCAACCCACCTCTGCGCCCGCCGCAGCAGAAAAGAGCCGCAAACGCCACCGCTCCACCCGCGGTAACCGCCGCAACGAACTCTACGACGAGGTGCGCTTCCAACTGCAGGAAGAGGACGAAGACGAGGACGTGCAGATGCTCGACCTCGTCTCCGACCACAGCGACGAGGACATGGTCTCGCCTTCCCCTGCCGCGGCGCAGGCGAGCGCCATGCTCCGTCGCGACCTCTACCAATGCAAGGAAGCGCAGGCCACCCGTCTGCCCGTCACTAAGAATGAGGGCAAGAAGAGGACGTGCTGCGATACTTCGGCGAGGTTTGGGGGGTTGTATGGACCCCAGGCGGTGTTCTCGCGCGCTTGATTTCTGGAAAGAGATCAAATGGAGAAGCGAACGCAATTCACATACAAGGGAGAAACTTGAGCAAAGCCCAGTATATTTGAAGAAAAGAGAAGAAAGATTCTCTACATACAAGGAATCCCGACCCGACTCGGCCTTATTAAAGAAGGAAAAAATCGGTGTCCTGCTCTTCCCCTCCTGCCTTGCAGCGCGGCGTAGAAAGAAGGGATAAGAAAGAGGGAGAGATCCGACCGGGCTCATCCATTGCCAAAAAGGAAGATGCCACCACGAAGTGGTATTCGAGGCAAAGCGATCGATGGAGAAGAAAATCCACGATCAGATCATCTTCACATTACTATAAGCACAATCGGAACAACACCAGCTTTCCTTCATTATCATTTCTTTTCTTCTGTTTCAAGACCTGTTATGTAAAAGTCTGGCGTTTTCACGAACGGTGTTAAAATGGTGTTACTTGGAGTTGCGAAAAACGGAAATTCGAAATGAAAGTCTTGATGGACTTTTCGAATGGGAGGATGTTTGGTGAAGGGTTTTTTTTTGGGCGACTTGGGGTGAATGTATTTGAAATGAATTTTTGAAAGTTTCTTTTTGTGATCATATATCTTCTTGGGTTTTCCTTTACTTGCCCCATCTCTCATTTGTTTTCGTTTGTGATCTAGCCTCGCATTTCTGCGTCGGGCTGAAAAAGTCACGTGATGCCTCCTGCTGGGATGTGAGAATCCGAATCTTGTGCGTACGAGATACGCTTTGATGGATTGAACATGGCGGCGAGCGGAAAGGGTCAAGTGGAATCTCGGACTATAACTTGGGAGGACTGAGGGCTTTCGATCATGTAGCTGGAAAGGAAGGTTGATTTTCTCGGGACTGGTGCTGAGGTACTGGTGCTGCTTCTGGCTTAATGCTCAAACGAAACCGAACCGAAATCGCATTCAGAGAGTAGACTGACTAGCCTTGCCCAAGATTGCTCGACATCACGGAATTCGCGAACCCAAAAATCGATAAAATCAAAGCTCATCGTGCTCAACCTCCGCCTCAGCCTCATGCTTCTTCTCCTCGTGCTGCTGCTGCTTCTTCATGATCCTCTCGTACTCCTCATCGTCAATCTCCTCGAACTCAAAGTCCACACCCTCCGGCATGGAGTTCTTCAGCTGCTCGCGCATGCCCTCCGTCCCCGCGGCTCCAGACGCAGGCGGTTCCTCATACTTGACTTCCTCCGCAGGCAAAGCGTCGCGGGGCACGATGATGTTGTCCGGCAGCTTGGCCTTGGCCAGGTCGTCCATGCGGATGGCGTCGATCCAGGTCTCAATGCTGGTCGTTGTGAGAGAGCCTGCGGCCAACGAGTCGAAGTGGCGGTACCAGCCCCGCTTGCCGTTGAGGGCGATGAGTTCGATGGAGTCGGCGGGCAGGGAGAGGAGGGTGCGCAGGGCGGTGGCTTGCGAGTTGGAAGTTGGTAGTTGGTAGAAGGGGAAGAGCTTGCGGTTGGCGGATTCGTGCTTGTGGTGGATTTCGCTCAGGGCGGTGATTGCCTGGGAGAATTCTGGAGAGGAAGATTCGGCCGGGGGCAAGAGGGCGAGGATGCAGGTGGAGGCTTTGTCGTTGAGGCATTTCTGCTGCAGGGAGAGTCCGTCGGGCAGGGTGGAGATGGGTTTCGCGGCTGCTGGGACGTTGATGGGCTTTTGCGCGGGCTTGACTTTTGGGTCGGGCGAGGCGGTTGGGTTGGAGGCTTCGTCGAGTATTTCGTCCGTTTGCGAAGCGGGAGAGGCGGAGCCTTCGGAGCTGGCGTGCGAGGCGGAGGCCTTAGAGAATGAAGAAGAGGCTTTGCTGCTCTTGCTCTTGTCTTTCTTGTCGGCCTTTGACTTCTTAGGTGCCGGGTCTGGGTTGGGAGAGGCGGCTTGGGAGAGGAAGGCGAGCATGGACTCTTTCTTCATCTCGCCGTCGTATTTGACGGGCTCCTTGCCTTCGCCTGGGAGGAGGACGAGGGTGGGGAACTTGTCGATGCCGTATTTCTGTACCGCCTGCGTCTCCTTGTTCCTGATCTGTGCCACGTCGAGTACGCCCAGGAAGTCAATGGCTAGAGCCTTGACGAGCGCGTTCACGACTCCCTTGTCGGAGAAGAGGATGGCCTTGGGTCCTTCCTTCTCCGCCCAACTGTCGACCTCGCCGTCCTTCAGCCTTGTGACATGGTTCGGGATCTTATCCTTGACAGCTTCCACAATGGCCTTTGCGCTTCTTGCACCCTGGTAATCCTCGATCGCGGGCTTGCCTGCCTTTTTGCCAGGGCGAACGATCTTCAGGGTCGGGAAACCCTGCACGCCCATCTGACCGCATAGCGGCTTGTTGGATTCCTCATCGCAATTGACGGCGGCGACTTTGGCTAGGCCAGACAGCGATTTGGCGGCTTTCTCAAACGCCGGGGCGAGGTTCTTGCAGTGACCGCACCATGGGGCGTAGAATTCAACGATGCTCGTGTGGTTGCTGGACTTGATCTGCGAGTCGAAGTCTCTGCTGCCGACTTGCAGGACGGGTGAGGCTTTGTTGTAGAGGCCGGCGGCGAGAGTGCAGGGTGCGAGGAGGAGGGAGGTTGCTGCTGCTGCTAGGAAGGGTTTGGGATGCATTTTGGATGGCTTCGATTGGATCGAGTGGTTTGGTGATTGAAGTTAAGAGAAATGATGGCACTTAGCCTGGATTACAAGAGTCTTATGACATTGATTGTGTAAGTGGGAAGGATCGCCTATGAAGTGGTGGTTGTCGGGATGTTTATATCAAACGTGGCCTCTGCTACACGGCGGAAGCACATGTCCCTTTTTGGAAGCTTGCTGTGGCGGTTGTGTTTGGGAGAGAGGGAGAGCTCGCTCGGCTTTAACACTCAAGCTCTCTCCAGACTCGCGGGGCATATGACGGCACCGAGACTGGCGCAAGTGAATGATCAACGTCGCTTGATCAGATGACTGCGACCAACTCCTTCTATCTGTTCTCATACCCCAATATTCACCTCACTTGGTAGACAACAAGCTCCTGCGCTCGTCGCATAGGCAAAGAACAAGACTCAACACAGCCAGCCATGGCCACCATCCCGGCGAAGCTCAAGACGGCAGATGTCCAGCGATTTGCGACCAGAGCTGCCCAGCTCGAGAAATATAAGCCAGTCGTCTCATACTGGCTGGAATACTTCATTCTCCAGATCATCCTCAACAAGCAGTTGCACACCACCGACGATGAAGTCCAGGCTTACGCCATCCAGCTCATGGACAAGCTCGAGGCCTACAAATCCGCCAATGCCTCCAACGATGCCGTAGTCGACGATGTTGCTGCTAAAGCGTACATGGAACAATTCGCCCTCGAGACATTCGAACGAGCAGATAGTGCTCAGCGAGCGGACAATGTCTCCAGAGCGACAGCGGACACCTTCCAGGCAGCAGCCACGTTTCTGGATGGTCTGGCCATTTGGGGTGCTTTGGAGGGGGAATGCGCGGCGAAGAGCAAGTTTGCAAAATTTCATGCTTTGAGGATAGCCAAGGCTTTGAAGGTGGGAGAAGATCCGAATGCGACAAACCCAAAGGTTGAGGAGCCTGCAAAGGCCGCAGCAGACGGCGACGACGATGTCGAAGCTGAACTCAAGGAGTTGGAGGGTTCTTCGAAGGATGGTGGAGCACATTTGGGTGTGTACAAGTCGCCGACGGCCGAAACGGTGCCAAACAGCGTCCAGCCGTCTCGTCCAGAGTCTACACTACAAGGCGGGCCGTCTGCGCCTCCGACCCTACCTGCACAGAATATCAACGAGCCTCCTACGGACCAAGCTGAGGCCTCACCAGCCGAATCGGCAAATACAGCGAATCCCAGGACAGGCTCAGTTGGAGGGGGTTACTTTCCTTCCGTGCCGTCTGGCACTTCTACCTACAAACCTCCAACCGTCGATGTCAGCACACCGCTGGACACTGACATGGACATTGACAGCACAAACGACCCTCTTGTTCCTCCAGTTGCGCCAAGCCAGCCTCCAGGAGACCCTTCGAGCTTCTACTCCTCGCAGCCGCCTGCACCACAGCAAGCAGCATCACCTTTCGACCGTCCGGAGCGTCCTGGACCCGACACTGCAGCGTCACAACATCCATTGCAGCCTCCCACGCAAGCACCCACTCTCCGATCACCTTTTACACCTGCGCCGCCTGCTGCTCCTTCACAGCCTTCCGCGCCAATGTCGTCAGGACCACTTCCCGGTGGGTACAAGACAGACGATGAATCTGTCATGGCAGCGCAGAAGCACGCGAAGTGGGCAATCTCAGCCTTGAACTTCGAAGACGTGCCAACCGCTGTGCAAGAGCTCAGAGTGGCTTTGCAGAGCTTGGGGGCCGCGTGAAATTCGTCGAGTTTTTAGCATGTGATTTTAGTACAGATACCAACCGCCATCGACATATCAGAAGCCAGCTTTCGACCATTTCACATGCTCGAGTATGCTCTTCTGTTATGCAATGCAAATTCTTCTGCCTGCATGTGACAAGTCCTGACCTCGTGCTAGCCTTTTCAGCAGATGAAGTTGCCCTTTCCAACAGCTGAGAGACTGCTCTCCCCTTACTTTCACCTCGCAACAAGCAATAACGAACAACTATCCTTCTGCCACTGAACAGCGCTTGTTGTTACATACTGTTCCCGCACTCGATCAACTACATCGTTTTATCGAGTATTGCACCCTCTTTAACGCTATCGGCAACAAACAAACAAGCTCAATATCAACAGCTACCACTATCGCTATGGGTATCATCACGCTCATCCTCGGCATGACCATTGCCGTGTCTATCACTCTTTGCATCGTCCTCTTCCTTCTCTTCGAGCCGCACCTTAAGCAGCACGGCTACCTGAAGACTCCCAAGACCAAATCCAAGCACAAAAAAAGGGCCAGAAATGCGCCGAAGACGCCCTTCAACACGCCGAGACAGCCATCTACCGAACGCCAGAGCAGCTTCGATATTCCCACCGCCTCTCCTGTCACATCACCCCAGCCAAAACCATACCTCTGCACCGGAAGAACCAGCAGCAGCGCCACAGCGGTATATCTACGAACACCCCCTTTACCCTCACCCATGCGAAGCAACCCGCGCACTAACACCCCCAGGATGAAATCGACACCAGCATCGCCACCCTCCAGCAAAGCCTGACCAACGACCTGCGCATCCACCCAGGCGAAAGCCGCTGCGCCATCCTGCTCACACTAGTCTGGGACGTCTACTTCGCCACCTCGCCCAACCGTCTCCTGCCGCTCAATTCAGAAGACTTCACGACCGCCAACCTCGCCCAACTCTCGCACGAAGTCGCCGCCCTCTTCCTGTCCCGCCACGGCGCGCACCTCTGGCCTCCCGCCCCGCAGCCCGCGCCGCACCTGCTCGACCGCACGCTCGCGTACCCGCGCGACGCGACTCTCACGGCAGAGAAGAGGGCGGAGTACGTTTCGCTGGGCTTGCGCGAGCCGGCGGTGAATTCCGGGATCGATATCGCTTACTCCCCGCTCGGGGAGAGGCTTGCTAGGTATGTATCTCTCGTTTTCTCTTTGCCGCTTAGGAAGAGGGGACCGGTGGCTTGGGGCGCTGTAGCGCTTGTGTTGGATGAGTGGGGATTGGAGGGGAGGGAGGCGGTGGGCGAGAGGGTGGAGGTGTTGGGAAGGGAGTTGAGGAGGGAGGTTGCGAGGGGTTGAGGGGTGGGGGGACGCTGGTGGGAAGGGGAGAGAGCGAGAGGGAGAGAGGTGTTTTTGGAAAAGTTTGTCTTTCGATATTTTGAGAGATCATCGATCGTGTAGGTTCCCTGTCTGTCCGTGGTGCTTCGTTTTGCTGAAGTTGAGGGTATGCGCATGAGTGGCGCGGAGAGACGAAAGTAATCCGAGTACACCGAGACGCTGATGGTGGAATAATGAGGTGGAGTTCCCGAGATCTTCACTTCACTAAACCAACATGCGTGGGCTACTTCATAGCTGCATACCTACCCCGCCGCTCACCGGTCGCCTCTGTAGCATAAAGACAGAGATCCAAACAGTCTGCGCATGTTTGTATGTGTCATGCCAGAAGTCATAACAGTTCTACTTGTCCCGTCGAAGCTCTTCCTTTGAATTCACGCCCTCACTTCAAACATCTCAGCGATGTCAACGCAGTACGTGTCGAAATACCTAGACAAGCAAAAGTTGCTGGACCTGCTTGAAAACAAGTTTGGAAAGCAAGAGTTCAACATAGAGGTAGGGAACGACGACCTGGCCTCTTTCAGCCCCAGGCTCGATTGCTGATGGTTTGCATGTACGGTTAGTGCAAACGAGGCGTCACGAGCTTTCTCATTCCCGGTGGCAAGGACAAGGAACTGAGCGAGGTAAGCTGCGGACTCAGCCTCACATTGCCACATTGCCAGAGGCTAACGATATCTGCCTGAAGGACGAAATCATGTATGGACTCCTCAGACAAGACTGCGCCTCGAAACTGATCTGATCGACTTTAGAGGGTGCCAAAAATCAACAGCGGCTTGATCTGTCCACTTACCCCCTCGAAGGACCACAAGTACAGAGTAGTGAGTATCGTACAACGTAACGCCTGTCCTTTCGTGGATTTCAACACTCCCAAGCCAAGATGTTTCACACCCGCCAGTTGAACATCGACCGTACTCTGGACACGCTCGCCCGGCAAAGATGTTGCGCTCCTTTGATGAAAGCCCGCGGTCTAAGACTGCATACTTTGTCTCCTACGGGTCAGTCTTTCATGTCATATGTCAAGTCGGCATGTTAACCCTTGACAGCGATCTCAAACGGAGCATGTCGGTATCAATACTATGATATTGACAACGCCAAAGACGTTGAACACCTTCTGGCCATAGATTCAAACAAAATCGCCAATCCCGAACTCACTTCTTGTCTAATGTGAGTAGGCCCCATAACATAGCCAAATGAACTAGTCGAGCGTTAACGAGACCATCTCTCGGATAGTTGCATGCACCAGAACCATTCGTTCAAGCCAGTGAATGTGACCAGAGACTGTCTTGGAGCCTTGACAAGCCGTCTGGACATCAGTGCCGAATTCCTCGACATCATGTCCAACTTCTATCAGAAGATCACGAACATCGAGGAAACGCATTGCGCGCCCTTGATAATGCAGGAGAACTCAAAGGTCTTTGGTATTCGACCCCGCAGACACAAAGCATCAGCATGATTTGCTGATTGCCATTCTTCAGAGTACATGTACGTTCTAAAGTACCCAGAACAAAACGGTCGAGATGACGGAGAGTCGTGGTCGATCCGACAGAGTGCAGTGTACCACCAGTTGGACAAGTCGACTGGAAAGTCGGTATTTATCGTGCTGTCGCCCATCGCAGAGTCTGCAGGGGAAACAGCGCTCTCGACTTGGTTCAAACGCCTCCACAGCATCGAAGGTCCGACAAGCCATGTTTTTGCCGTCAACAGAATGCTCTTGAGCGCTTATTCGACCGGCTGGCGATCTTACATGAATTTCTACGAGAGGAAACTCGAAAATCTGGTGAGTCGGAACCGAAGCTGACAATAGCAGTTCCACCGCTAATCCAACTGAAGTGCATGAAAATGATGAACGTTGGGCTGCTCAACGTCGACGCCGTCTCGCCCGATGAAATGGCGGACTTATTCTTCTTCGAGAGCAGGCTGTTACCACTCAGCACGGCTGCTGCTGCGGCTGTCAGACTCTGTGAAGGCCTGCTGCAATGCTCACGACGGTGGCCATCTCACTTACGCAGTACGGGACCCTCAGCAAAAATTGAGGAAGAGATCGAGTGGCTTGAGAACCATCGCAATAAGCTGGCAGCTTGCTCGAACCATGCGACAGCTTTGCTCACCAAATGCGAGCGAGCAGTGCAGCTGCTGGACAGGATCCTTAATCTCAAAAGCCAAAAAATTGCGCAGCAGCAGAACACCAACATCCTTGCTTTGACCAAGTCGACCGTCGATGACTCCGCAACCGTGCGTGTCATGACGGCCATCACACTGGTGTATCTATCTTGCACCGTCGTAGCAGTAAGTCTCTCCTGATCACGATTCTAGTCTCAGAGCTGACGTATGCGGTGTCGAAGACCATTTTCTCCACGCCATTCTTCGAGTTGGAGGGCAAAGCAAAATCGCTTATCGTCTCACCGGATTTCTGGGTGTATATAGCCATCTCAGCGCCCCTCACTATCGTCACGTTGGGCTACTGGCGATGGAGTCTTGCGAGGAAGCGCCGTCAACGGCAGATTGCGGGAACCATGGACAAGGTGTCCATGGTTTGAAAGGTGACAAGGTCATGAGCCCCTGATTGCCCACGGATGCGGAGTGTCGCTGAGGATCGAGAAGCCCGATTGGGCGTTGTGGGATGTCTCATTAGCATCTGATTTGAATATCATCATTCGAAGTCATCTAGTGCGGTCAGCCTCATCCGCTTCTTTTCGTTCAGCCCAGTCGAAAAAAGTCAAATGCTCCTCCTCTTGCTCATTGAACTTGCTTCTCAGCTGCATCCACAAATTTCGAGGAGCAGTCGAAAGCTGATAGCGTACGTGTGTCCACGTCTTCAATCGGAAGATTTGGGACAGCTGATCGAGGTTGAGGTGGGTCACGGCGCTGCTGCTGTCGCTAATAGCCGCTCCCGCCACCTCCGGGACAAAGAGCCAGACCAGAACGAATGCCAGGGCATTCAGTCCCGCGAAGGCCGCGAGCAGAGTTGCTTGCTCGTCGGCGAACGGCGCGAAGAAAATCAAGAGGCCGAGACCAAGTAAGTTGACGGAGACGGCGAGGGACATGCCTACGATGCGCTGTTCTAGCGGGAATATCTCCGCGGAATAAGTGAACGGCACCGGCCCCACGCCGAAGGAGTAGACCGCCGTGAAGAGGTACGTGAAGACGGCGATGAGAGGGTTTCTGAGGCCCCGCTGCTCGTTGGGAATATTGAAGCCTGCTGACACTATGCCGAGCAGGCAAGCGAGGACTGGGAGCGTGACCATCAGAAGCCATTTCCTCCCCCGTCTGTCGATCAGGAAATAGGTCGGCAAGGCGAAAACGACGTTCGTCAAGCCGATGCCCCAGCTGAACCACAGAGGCGCTCGTGATGAGGCGACATCGGATGGGGCTCGGCCGGCGGAGCAGAAGAGGGATGAGGAGTAAATAATGAGAAGGTTGATGCCACAAAGCTGTTGGCTAAGCATAACAATCACAGCGGCCAGTACTTCCCGAAGGATCTCGGGCTTGGTCAGAAGTCGCCGGGCTCTTCGCAGCCAGAGCTTCTCGCCGCTCAATGAGAAGTCTGTGTCGGTATTGTTCCTTGTACTCTCAACTCGTTCTTTTCGTGAGTGTACCTCAACGAGCAGCTGGCAGTGGGTGAAAACCAACTCGCGGGCCGCCAGGATAGGCTCGCCTTTGAGAGACAGTAGTGTCGTCCAAGTCGGTGACTTGTATGGCTTCTTTGCGTCCGCATGGATCAGGTACCAGAACCACCGCGGAAGGAAGTGACGTTGGGCGAAAGCGCCAGGTGCTTCTCCATTTGCATCGACCTCTTGGTCGTATCGTATCTGCTGGGATACTTCGCGTTTCATGAGAAACCTGGGAGAATCCAGTCGCGCTGAGAAGATCGATGAGAACAACGCTATCGATGGCAGGCAAGACGATGCGATCTGCCAACGCCAGGATGCGGTGCCTGTTGTGATTTAGCTAGGCATTCGTCAACTGATTGGCCTTGTTGCTTTCCTACCTTGGGTGGACAAAACAAGATTGGCTGTAGATCCCATAGCAATGCCAACGGCGTCGAACACTTGCCAGTTCATCACGAGAGATCCTTGGGATGAGTCAGCACACAGTCCTACGTTTGGAAAGTCACCAAGAGTCACTTGCCTCTTAGATGAGCAGGGGCGATTTCCGCAGCGAATACGGGCACGGTGGATGCCTTCCAGCCCATACCGACGCCCAGCAAGATTCGGAAGGCGAGCAGCATCCCGGTAGATGTGGCGAACGCGCCCCCGGCCGACGATAGAAATATCAGGACCGCCGAGATGGCTATCGTAGCTCGTCGCCCGGCGAAGGCCTCATTGAGCCAATCAGAGAACCAGCAGGAGCTGCGAGGAGTCAGGTCTTGCGGCGCCGCGAAGAATTGTTGGCTGAACTCACATACTAGCTGCCAGAAACGGCGCCGCGTTCACAGCAGCGTACCACCACGTTTCTGGTTTGAACCCGGAGAGGCCGCAGTATTCATCGCTGTTCTGATCTATAAGGCCTAATCCCTGGGGCCAGGTAAGATTGGCGCTGTTGACGGAGGTTTGGTTCCAGCCTTGAACGATAGCGGCCACGAACAGCATAGCAAAAGTACTTTGTAGCGGCCACGGCTGCTGGAAGAAGCCAGTGCTACTTTCGTTCTGTAAGGCACTGCTTTCTTCGGGAGTGAGATCTGGCACCCTCACCGGCCAAGTCGCTGGGTTTGGATCTTTCAAAACTCTCGCCGCCTCACGGGGTTGTCAGCGGCCTTACACTCGTTTGTATTGGCGTGCGTACATACTTTGACGAAAAGCCTTTCCCAACCTTCCAGACGGTACTCGCGCGCCACGCGTTGGGCTGCACGATCGACTGCCGACCATGGCCAATCAACAAAAGGATTCTGTAGCCTGGTTTCCATTAGCCTGGTACACATGGATTGGTCGGGGGCTTTACTTTGCAGTTTGGCCTCCAGTTATGAAACGGGACGCGGGTAAGGTCAGGTTGCCGTTCTGTTCATCAATGCGAGTACGTCCAGTGCTACGGGTATTCACTAGTTCTATGTTCTCGGATGCAGGATCCCCGGCCAGATGGTCCCCAGCCATGCTAGGATTGCGATCAAATCAAACCAGTGCAACTCCAGTGCAGCGACGATATCAGGCTTCAAGGGCAACTGATATGCTCCGATAACAAGTCAAGAGGAAACAACTAGGATGTTGACTATAACGTTTCCCCCCGAAGTTGAGGCTGAGACTTCACCGTAACGTGGCTGTGTGCATCACCGTTGTCACGGGTGTATGGTATCTGCACGATGCGAGCCTGTGTCGTCGCTCCGCCGATCAAGCATGACCGAATCGCGCAGCAAAGGATTTCGGGTTGCAGCTGAATGTATGCATTCGCTGGCATCGCTTGAACGCAGTGCCTAGGCGATCCTGCGCGGCTGCAGCTCTGATATTGTGGTCTCGTCGCTGTCCCGTCCCAGGCGCATTAGTACGAGCGAGCAATTTCGGCGAGCCGTTCAGGTAACACCCCGTCTCTGAATACTCCGTGTTCAGTGTATGGCACATGTGCTTCGATCACGTGATGATGATATCGTTGCAAGGAACGCTTCAACGCTTGCAAATCTATCTACAAAAGTTTCTATTCGACGTGGACCGCACACAAGGAGTGTAGTTGGCCAAGAGCAAGCACACCTAGAAGTTGGCCGCCGTAAGACGTCGGAGCATGCACAGCAAGCTTGGCAAAGAGAAAACTGCCCGAGAACTCAGGCGGGGACCTGATTACACTCTTCCCACATACTAATGCAGCGTTGTTTCGTGAGTTGCGGCAGCTGATCGAACACATCGAACACATACTGTTCCTTGAGAGTGTCCCTGCAAAGCAACTTGGCGATTGCCCAGCGCTCTGCTTCGGGGAGCCTCTTCGCGTGAAGCGCGTAGTCCAAGGGAAACTTGCCCTCGCTATCTCTTGCTTTCTTATCGGCATCGTTGTCCAGAAACTCACGTACACATGCCTTGGCGTCGCGGTCGTAATCCGAGCTCACGGCCGATGCGACCAAATGCAGAGGAGTGACGTCTCCGTGATCTTTCTCGTTCACCCTAGCTCCAGCGTCTAGCAGTGCTTTGACAATCGAGGGCGCCGCCAGCCTGGAGGCGTAGTGCAAGGGGGTCTCACCGTTGGCGTCGCAGATGTTCACGTCAACATGCAGTCTGAGCAGATGTTTGACCAAAGCCAGTCGAATATCAGCAAAATCCCCGATGTCTCTTGGGCTCTCGATCGCTCTCAACAAGGCGTACTCTCCCGAACTATCTGGCTGATCCATGTCCTGACACACGGCAGGATACCTTTGTCTAGTTTCGGGCGTAATCTGCGCAAGGAACTCTGTGTTCTGGGACTCTACGGCTCGGTGGATCACGTTTGCGCCGCTTTCAAAGCGTGTGAGAATTTGGCCAACTAGCGGGAGGTTGCGATCCCGGATAGCATAGTTTAGACACTTGCTGGCAACGTCCAGATCGCTGCTTTCCACAAGGTTGGTGCTGTGGGAATGGTCGTTTTCTTGGTGAGCTTTCAGGAGTCTCTCGTACAAAATGACAGAATGATCAGGGCTCATGCTCGCAATTGGAATCGACTTGGTCCTGGACGAAGAGAGGCTCGAATGTCGTCTACCGCGATTTGGTTCGATGTCCTTACTGGTAGTAATAGCGAGAAGTTCTTGACGAATTTCCTCGGCTTCGATACGTTCGTCTTCCGCGCAGACCAGGATTCGTTTGAGAAGGCCCCAGAAGCGAATGTGGAGGGCTTGGGTGTGCAAATCGAGAGGTTTGGCCGTATGTGTGTCAAACCATTCGACAACGCCTCTCCGAAGCCTGAACGACGTGGCGTCATCTTTCCATGGCAATCGTCTTTTGCGAAGACAGAGCTCGAAATACTGATCATTCTTGAATCCCTGCGCTCTTCTCCGCTCAAAACTGGTCAAACTCTCGGCGCCCAGAATGAACCATGCGAGCACTTCTGATAGCACAGTACCAAAGCCCCAGATATCTTTCTTAGTAGTTCTTGCGCTTTGGCTATCAGCCGACTCAGGGGCACGGTTGTGACAGTCATCCCCGAGCGAGCCTGGACGGACTGGTGTTGTCTTGTCTGAGCTTGCGAGGACGTGAGAAGCGAATTGCTGATCGTCGCTGGACATGATACCAAAGTCCGTGATACTGAGCTCCAGCGGTACCTTTGGATGTTTGGTTACTAGGATGTTTTCCGACTTGACATCGCCATGATGGATGCCTTCGCTGTGGAGGAAAGAGAACGCGCCGGCGACCCTGCTCAGTTGTCGCAACCACAACAGCTTTTCCTCGTAATTTTCCGGACCCTCTGGTTTTTCCGTGTTCAAATACTGCCAGAGGTTGAAACTCGCCAGCGGAAAGAAAAGGAGGGCGCCCACTTCCAGTTTGAGCGCTGCGCATGCCGTCAAGACCGACGCATGGCGCAGATCAATCCCATGCAGCTTCTTGGATTGCTCCCATTCTCGCGCATACGTCGTACCGGCCACATCCCCCGGAAACTGCTTCATCGCAAGCTCTTTCTCCTCGTAAGCGGGAAAATGTCCGCGGGCAACCTTCACACGGTACACTTTCCCAGACGAGCCACTCCCGATCAAGACTTTCCGCAGCAGCGGCAGGTGGTTCCCTTTGTCTGAGTACGCAGATCGGTCTTTCTGCACGTTCTCCTCGATTCTGACAGCACACACCAGCAGCTGTCTCGAGACGAAGTCGTCACGTAGATTCGCACATTGATGCGGCAAGCGGCCGTCGTATGGGCCTAGCCGTGCGCGGAGTGCGTCTTGGTCGAGGGGGAGTAGACTGTCGTCGAGGCCAGCAAGCGACCCACGGGCAGAATCTTCGATCTGAATAAAGTCTGTCCATATCGCAGAATCCGACCTCACTGATTGGAGGTTTAGCAAGATGGCGAGGAGCTGTGCACGAGGTTTCACACTCTCCCAGAACCGCTCGGCGTCTCGCGCATGAGCGTCATGTCCGTGAGACTGCGAATTTGCGAGAATGGAGGCAGTGTATAATTGCTTGACGAGATCTTTGTGCTTCAGAAAGGCCTCGCCGGGAGACTCGCTGAGATAGTATTCTTCCCGCAAAGGGTTTCCTCGCTCGTCGCGGGCATCGCCGATCTCGATGGCCCTGTAAAGTGTGTCGCGAGCCTCTCTAAAAAGACTGTCCGGGCTGTT
>MSJI02000929.1:0-49233 GCA_001931905.2 Cladosporium sp. IMV 00045 | reverse complement strand
AATGCAATTGAGGCTCTCAGGCACGAGAAAAAGAAGCGCAAGCGTGGCAAAAAGTTGATGGAGCAATTCAGGGCCGAAGAAGGCTCCGGGGCGATCCTCTTCAGTCCCCATAAAGTGAGAGCGGCTCTCGAACTTCAAGAGCAGAGGGAGCAAGAAAAGGCGCAAGAGAAAGCGGACAAAGAGACCAGAGCTCAAGAGAGAGCCTTGGCGAAGGTTCAGAAGCAGCAAGAGGTTCAGAGAAGGCGTGATGAGAGAGCTATGGGTCGAACTGCTCGCAATGCGGCCGAGGATTTGAAGAAAGCCCAAAGGACTGCGGAAAAAGAGGCAAGAAGGGCTCGAAAACAGGCCGAAGTCGAAGCCAAAGCCTTTAGTAAAGGTCAAAGAAGAACGTCCAAGAAGAAAGAGGCGCCTCCAGAGCCTACTCCCAGCAAGAACACCCCGAAAGCTCGAGGGGCTCCAACACAGCCGAGGTCAAGATCGGGGAGGGTAATTCAGACACCAGCTCGGTTGTTGACTTGATAATTACATATGCTATCGTCAGTACCTTTCCAAGCATCGTGTATCAATTTTGTAGTAATTGCGATTGGTGTGGTCAAGAAATTGGGAAAATGATACGTTCAGCATGCCATTGGAAACCTGAGCACGCGGTGGGTCTGTGCACACGGTGGGGCAGACTTCTAGTGATCAGGCTGCGTGTGGGGATGGTCGCGTTGGCCAGACTCTCCCGCCGTTCTGCGCGGCAGTTCGGACAGCTTGCGACAGCTGCTCCAGTCATCAGCTTTCACCCACTCCTGCACCTTGCGAATAGCCCCCTTCCCCCAGATACAGAACGGATGGCGAGCACCGGATCACCTACAGCACTGCGAAATTAACTTGCGCAGGATTGGAGATTATCGCCCATCCCGCCAAATAGCGGAGAGAATGTCATAACTTCCAGATCGCGAGGAAGCGCGCCCTGACTTCTAGAGCCACCTCACATACCTCTCCTGCAGCAGACAAGTTGCTTGCGACCCTATCATAATCACGACCTATTGCGGCCGCGCAAAGTCGTCTGTGTCACGCTCCATCTTAGCCCTCGAGACCACGGATCCTAGCCTTAGCAGCAGAGGTGTGCTAAGCTGGCATATGCAGCGCCCCTCCCATCGTGGCATCGTCCCAGCAATCCCATTACACCAGTTGGTACCTCCTTTTCCAGTACAATGGCTGGTCATAGCCCAACGAATTACAAAGCTTTGCTCGAAGAGGCACGGCAGGGACAGAGACGTGCGGAAGAGCAACAGCGACGGGCAGAAGAGGAACGGCAACACGAAGCGGGATTGCGACGACAGGCAGAGGAGGAACGGCAATGCGAAGCGGGATTGCGAAAACAGGCGGAAGAGCTACAGCAACAAGCCGAAGAGCGCAACCAGGAAACGACCTTTGACGAATACATAGCCGCTTGTCACTCGCTACTCTGCGCGCCTTTACGAGTCGCATGCCCATCTCGGTCAACGAAAGGCAGCATTCCTGCGCCAACTGGAAAGTATTGCCCAACCAGATTTCGAGAATGGACCGATTTCGACGCCCGGCAAATCGAGATGTACAGCATCGTACGCCGCTACCTGCAGCCAGATGGGGCAGACGCGCCGCGGCTGTTCTCTCCTATGCTCGCTCTCCGAGACCTTGGACGAAGGCTGTGCTCGCGACCCCTCAGCAGCGAAAAGGACCTGGAAGGAGTTGAGCGTTACGGGAAGGACGACCACGTCCGAGACATCATCTCTGCGCTCTGCAAGAATCATGAAGCTCGTGAAGAGTTGCGACTTGGTAATGGCTTCCGCTTCGACAGTTACGCGAATGCTCTGGACGAAGAGGCTGCTGAAGCTCGTGCGAGAGACACAACGTCAGGGAGGATGCAACCCGATCAGTTCTGCGTCCACCGCATGGACGGTGATTCGAGCACGCTGTTAATGACTGTCGAGTACAAGCCACCGCACAAGTTGTCCACGGAGAATTTGTGCGCCGGCCTGCGACCCATGAGGTTCTGGGAAGAGGTGGTCAATTCCGAGACCATTCCCACAGACAAGGCAGAAAAGCTCAGATGTAACGCGGCGCGGCTTACTGGGGCTGCACTCGTGCAGGAATATCATGTGATGATACAAGAAGGACTGGTGTACTCGTGTCTGTCCACGGGAATCGCACTGGTGTTCCTTTACGTGCCCGAAGACGAGCCGACTACGCTGTACTACCGTCTCTGCGTGCCGAACGAGGATGTACGGTCAGTGGGTGATGGAATCTCTCAGCGTCCCGTTACTGCCGTTGCCAGGTTGCTGTGCCTCGGCCTGATGAGCTGCGCGACGTCTCTGCGGAGCAATGCATGGCGTAACAGGGTCAAAAATGTGGTACACGTTTGGGAGACGAACTTCGAGCACGCAAGATCAGAGATACCGGATGAGCAGCTGTACGAGACACCTCCAGGCTCGGAATATCTTCCTTCGTCGCCCATCGAGTCTCCCGAGCAGAACGTTCGGCGACCCCAACACACGCTCACAGCCAGTCTGCACACCTTCACCGGGTGTGTCACTGGACCAAGATGATCCCTCAGACTCATCGGACTCGGACCCGAACGTCGCCGTACGCCGTCATAAGCGCAACTTTAGCCAAATCGCGTCTTCGCCGCCGCAGGTTCAAGTTCGTCGTCCTATCTCGTCACAGGGGGGCGCTGGAAATCAAAGAAATCACAACGCGTCACCGTTCTGCACTCAAAAATGCCTGCTCGGGCTCCAACGAAGTCTTCCGCTGGATTATGCTTGCCCCAACGTCTCGTATCACCGCAAAGGTCAAGAAACGGACAAACACTTGGTGACCGCTGTCGAGATGGTGCACATCCTCAAGCAGCAGCTTGACAACGATGTGGACCATCACTGTGAACCATTTGGGGAGTGTGGTGCCACCGGGGCCCCGTTCAAACTCCGCTGTGAGTCTCACGGGTACACATTTATCGGCAAAGGAACCACCTCGAAGCTGTGGGACACTGTCTCTGGCGAGCGGCAATTTTACGAGATTCTTCGCAGCGTGCAAGGCTCTGCCGTTACAGTGTTCCTCGGATTGATCGATATGGCGCAGAGTTACTTCTTACATGGGGCCGGGGAAATTCAGCATATGCTGCTGATGGCGTGGGCGGGAGAGCCCCTCACGCAGTCGCAATGGCAGGACAAGCTTAACGCTGTGAAGAGGTCACACGCCAAGATCCGCGAGCTTGGTGTTCGTCACGGTGATGTTCGACGTCCGAACACTTTTTGGAACTCGGAGCTCAATCGCGTCCTAATCATCGACTTCCACAAGTCTGAATTGATCAAAAAACAGACCAATGTGCTTAAGAGGAAAAGTGAATTGAAGCGCAGCAGCTGTGCGAGTCGACCGCCTCTTGCCCTTTGTTGATAGGTATTCAGCAGGTAACAGACATCGCCCTACTGTATAGGCAGGTTTCATGCGCTCCAAATATTTAGTCAACCGCATAGCTGAAATGTGCAATCGGTATGAAGCGGGTTTAGTAGAATGCTACAGGCAGATTGACTGGATGCGGGACCCCCGGAAGAAGCAAGATGAACGTCAAAGAGCCGCATAGCAAGCGGCGGCCTTGCACGAAAACAACAGTTGGAGACGTTGTCTTTTAAATCTTCTATGATAATAATGGTCGGCGGGAAGTGGTCCCTCGCACGCTACCTTACTTGAGATGAGTGCTTAAGCCAGAAGATCTGGAAGCGTGTATCAGCGCGTTTGACCTTGCATTTGATTAAGATTTACCTGTGCAGTCGCTTTCATTTCGTTCGGGTGGTAGCATTTGCTGGCGTACTGGGCGAAACTCAGCATGCAAAAGCTGTGTCATACGTCATGCAACCTCCTCAGATGGAAAGGGGGTGAAAAAGCAGGCTGGTATATGCTTCGCTTTTGGACGCTGTTCGCTCCACGTGACGCCAATGTATTGAGTTTGACAGCCCGACCTCCGCTTCTCCGGAAGTTTTCGAATTTCTCAGATGGTCTTGGCTCTCACCTAATTTGAGACATGATCTGGGGGCAAAAGCCTGCGACACGACATGATACTGTACCCCACAAGCGGGCGCCGCACACAAGCGAGCGCCGCACTTTCTACCGCCCACGAACCAAGAATCAACACACTGCCAACATGAACACGAATATACCGCTCTTCATATTGGCACATATGTAGCATGTCTTTACGCAACATTTGGGCATGTTCGGGAGTTGTGCCCAGGTTCTCGACAGCTTCTACAACGTCGCAAGCTTTGCTGGGTTGCTGTCGACCCGACCTTGCTCGAGCGCATATCTCGCTGTATAGACATATGCAACGACTTCTGGTGTAGGACAACCTTGGCACCCTTGACCGACAAGGATCCTCCTTGCCGCACACGTGTTTTTGGGGCACTCCGCCGCTTGCTCAACGAGTCATTGGCCTTCCGCAACGATGAGTTCTCCGCTCGGAGGAGGGTCACTTCGTGCATGATGGCTGTAGTCCCCTTGGTAAACTGGTCGACAGCATCGAACATCGGCGTTGGAGAGCTACCTTGATGGCTGGCGATGCGAGTCTTTATGAGTTTCGACTGCGAAGCCGCTTCGAGGGTGTTCCGTGGCGTTTGGGACACCCAAGTTCGTCCCGTGCTAGAACGCTTCTCCACTGGACTGGGCGTCTGCACTTGAACATCCAGCACAACAAGCACTCTTTCTGGGTTGTGCGGGACAAGGCCGGTCTTTGCAAACCCAGCGCGTACATTATCTGGCGTCATAGCTGACACGAAGGCTTCACGGAACGCACGAAGGAACTCGACCTTGCTGACGTGACTTACGTGGTCACGCATCGAGTCCTCCACCTGACGACCGTAAGCTTGCTTTAGTGGTCCAAAGCAGCCCACGTCAAGAGGCTGAAGCAGATGGGAGGCATACGGAGGCATACACAGTGTCACGATGTTGTGCTTCTCGCAGTAGAGCTCGAACTCCACGGAGTGGTGGCTCTCGTGGCCGTCGAGGATCAGCAACCGGTGTGTGCCTACCTTCCGCGATTCTGTATGGTGGTTGAAGTGCTTAATCCACTCCACCCCTCTCTCGTTCGTAGTCCAGCCATTCTGAGTTGTCGCAAGCACCCAGTCGCCAGGAAGCTCGCATTCCGTGTACCAATTTGCCAGGTGGTACTGGCCCTTGAGGATGACGAAGGGTGGGATTGTCCAGCCCCGTGCATTCACGCCTTGGATCACCGTAGCCCACTCTCGGTTGCCGGGCTGTGCTAGACTGGCTCTGGAGTGTCTGTCGGAGGTGGTCACAACCATCGTCGAAGAGATGACTCCCATCATGAACCCGGTCTCGTCGAAGTTGTAGACATCATCGTCGACAATCCCGTACCTTGCCCTCGTTTCCTGAACCAGGCGGAACCACTCGCCAATCACCTTCGGGTCTTCGCATTTAGCCCTTCTGTAGTCGTACTTGCGAGAAAAGCGCGTCCGCAACTCTGGACGGCGCCTCACAAAGTTGGACGCCCAGTTCTTCCCGACGCGCGACGCGTCGCGTGCAGACAGTACGCGATTTGCCATATCTTCCACACCACCAAGCCGCGGCGGAAAAAATCGCGCTGACATATCAAGCACGTACCGAACAATGGTATCCTCTTCTGAGTCTGTCAGGTTACGCGAATTGGCGGCAAGATCGCTGCGTGCGCAATTACCGGCGCGGCGGCGACGGACGGTCCGTTCGGCGACATCATACGTACGGGCCGCCGCTCTGATACTGAGCTGTTCGTCATGTTTGAGAGCCTGGAGAGCAAGGTTCACTCTGGCCTCGTATGAGTTTGTAGTCATCCTTGGTTGTCATATTATCCGACTTGGAACAAGCGGCGTGCATTTTGGAGCAAGGTGCGGCGCTCGCTTGTGTGCGGCGCCCGCTTGTGGGGTACAGTATAGAATCTCTTGGACTACGCGGACTATTCGCTTTTGATTTTATCTCTTCTGGGCCGGTATTCGCATTTCTATTCGCATAGTATCACACGTAAAGTGCGCGATGTCTTCGCCCGCTTACGCAGACGTCCCGCGGCCGGGCGTAGCTGGAAATCGAACTTCAGACGTTCAGCACACAGCCGTTTCGCCGCATTGTAATACGGGCGATATCCGACTTCCGAATGATAGAGACAAAATCACCGTAGAAAACGCGCATCAGTCACTCTAATGGCACGAAGAGCACGGCGTACTGATATGTACGAGACACGGGTACGCCGTTCGGAATCTCGGCTTTCATCTACAGGAGTATCACACGGGCAACGCTAAAGAGAGGAGAGCAGTTCTCGAGCTGTTCGGTAGGCATGAGGTACGAGAGCCGAAAGATGTGACACTACCGGCACCGCTAGGAGCGCCGTTCGCTTCATTGGGTAAGCCGGTAAATGCATTCATCTGTAATGAGCCGGAGTGCGAGCATATTAGCACGAGCCGAAAAGGCATCCGGTTACACTGCAACCGAAAGCACGACTGGAGATCTTCGGCCGACGAAAGGGAACACTGGCATTCTATATGGGTGCAGACGTTCTTCAAATCGGCAGGTCTACAGAAGTACTTCACCGTCGCTTACGACGAGGAAGAGAACACTGTCGTTCAGGGCGACAACGCGGAAATCGTGCTACCGACAAGATCTACTGCAAACGCCGCCGAGTTCGTAGGAACGTCAAATGATACCGAAGTCGCAGCGATCGCTACAGACTGGAAGGAGCAGGACGAGAAATTGAACGAGACGCTCGACATAGCAGACGCCGAGACTGCTAAGACCGATCATACTCTGTGGTTTAAGAAGACTGGTTGGGCCGAGCATATTGCGGGCTGCACTCTAAAGCATCTAAGTCAGGCGAGCCGACTGCCGGATCGCGACGAACACACGCTTCACGAGGCCGTAAAGCTAAACGGCGCTCTGATCGAGAAATGCGTTGCAGGTCTCTCGTCTCTCGACAACGAAACCCGGCGCTGGATCAGAAGCGCGAAGCACTCGGAGATCGATCAACGGCCGCTAGCGAGGTTGCAGAACGTAGAGAGTCAACAGACGTACGCCGTCTACATGGCACGACTGCTCTGTTACAGTCTGAGAGTGCTTCAGAGCTGCGAAGATAGCGAGAGGCTGGAGGGACGGTAGATTATCAGCCGAGCGAAGGTCGAGGCTCAGAGAGCGATGTAGAGGATGACAGCGAGGATGACGAGGACAGCGAAGGCGGTGGCGACGGGGGTAGCGATTCCGGCATACAGCCCGTCGTCGACGTCTTGAAAGACGCCCGTAGGCTATACCCGTGGCAGGGCAGGCAGAAGGATTTGCTAAGACGGGTTCGCGAGGGCATCGAGAATGGCTGGGACAAGAAGTCTCAGCTAAAGGCTCTGCTGGATTTCTACGAATCGCTCATCTTTCAGCACGTAAGGGGGGACACATTTAAGAGTGCGATCTTACACTTTCTCGCCGTTCTGGATATCGACGAGGAGACTAGACGGCTCCGGCAGGCGAACGACTTCTCTTATATGCTGGCTGGTATCGTCTACTGTATGCGAGTGATCGCCGTCGAAGTGATACTACCGTCGGAGGAAAGGGTTAGAGTAGGCCTCTACGGGTCGTATTGGCTAGGAGCCACCGGAAGAGACAGAACAAGAGGAGTCGACGGCGATGCAGCGAGCGTGTTTGCGGTTTTGCATGGCATTGTTGGACCAGCGCAACATCGACCACGATTACGAAGGCGCATTGGTTTGCGGTTTAGCCATATTGGGTGTCAAAGAGGTGGGTTGGAAACGAGTGGACGCGTACCCGCCGATACTATCGAAGTGGATCAAGGTTGCGCGGTTCATGGTTGTACAGCATGCGTTCGACGAGGTGCAACCGGCGGCCGAGTTCGCAAATTTCGAAGACGATGGGAAGAGTTACGGAAGCGAGGAAGAGGGGAGGGGGGCAACGGTAATAATGATGATGATGATGATGATGATGATGACGTCGACGGCGAAGACGAGTGGAGAATGGTAAACAAGCGCGCCAACCCGCACGAGATGGACAGTACGGCGAACGAGTGGTCGGGCAGAGGTACGGCGACACCGATAGTGTGGACGACACCTTAGTCTGAAGGATTGACGCACATTGCAACGATCGTGTGAAGTGCTCTGCGTACCGGGGTGAATGATAGCAGCAAGCGCCTGAAATACATACTACTAATGATCATGTTCATCAACACGCCCTTGTGTCACAAGGCGATCATCCATCACCATGGCGGGGTAAATGGCTTTCTTGTAGGGCGTGGAGGGCGTGCCTACCTTACTTGGCACCAGGTCCAAGGCAGCTGCGGATAGATCAACACAGCGCTTTGTCTCGACATTAAAGCCCACCTGAAGTCGTTCACTTCTCAACTCACCACCGAATACATCAGACTGCTCACAACAACGACCATGGCTAGCGGCACCAGAACAATCAAAGCCCACTGCCTCTGCGGCGACGCTGCCTACGAACTCACTCTCGCATCGACCGACTTCCCTTTGCCAGGCTATTTCTGCACCTGCGATTCCTGTCGACACTTGACCGGCACTCTCTTCCTAAGCACAGCCTTTCTCCCACCCAGCTGGCAGCCCTCGTCAGCTCTCCTCGACAAGCTCACCAGCTTCCAGTTCTCCAAGCGCATCACACAATACTTCTGTAAGCGATGCGGCTCTACAATGCTCGCGCACTGCTTGCCGTACCCCAAGAATCCAGCACGTAAGGAGCACTGGGACGTCATGACCGGCACGCTCGAGAAGTTTGATGGCGTCGTGAACCTCAAGGGCTACGAGTATGTCCACGACACGCTCGATGGTGGATTCGCAGACTTCATGCCAACTCTGGAAGGTCGTGATTTAGAACACTGGCCGTACGACGACGTCGACGAAGATTCCCAGCTCCCGCTATACTGGCGTGAGTCCGAAACACCCAGGTCACTCGGTCCAGGAACTCGCTTGCCAGCCCACTGCAAATGCAACGGCGTGCGCTTTTATGTTGCTCGGCCTTCACCTCAGTCAACTGAAGCTAGTCGACCGTGGCCAGATCTTCTCATCCCTCATTGGGAGCAGACAACCGATAAGAAGGATCCAGCAAACGAGACTTGGTGGCTCCGCGCCAATAAGACGAAGTTCCTCGGTGGGCTGTGCAGCTGCGACTCGTGCCGACTGGCTTCAGGCATGGAGATCACGCCGTGGGCTTTTATTCCTTGCATCGACATCAGCCTGGACGCTGAGGGCAAGGTTCCGTTCACGCTGCAATTCGGGTCGCTGCAAAGCTACAACTCGAGTGAAGGTGTGACGCGGCATTTCTGCTCTACATGTGGCGCGATCGTTTTCTACGCAGATGTCGACAGAGACAAGACGTCTTTGCTCGATGTTGCTGCTGGGCTGTTGAGTGCTCCGGAGGGCGCGAGGGCGGAGAGTTGGCTTGAGTGGCGGACTGAGAGGCTGAGCTACCGTGAAGATGCGGTTGGACGTGCAACTAGTTTAGTCGAAGGGATCGAGAAGGGACTGAGAGATTTCAGGGAGAAAGGGTACGGTCGCTTGGGACCTACGAAGGAAGTCAGCGAGGCATTGGGCGCTTTGACCAATCCCGGTGTGTGATGCTGGACGCGACACGAGCAACAAGCAACCCAATGGAGGCTCTTCTGTATTGTTCTAAATTGCACAGCTTGACCAGGCGTTATAGTCATGTAAGTGTAAGGTACACTCTCATTGACGCTTCTGAGAAGATCATCAAGGTGCCCATCAACGCTATCACGTGACACATGGAGAAAGGCTGAAATGGCAATTTTGGACGCAGGGTTTAGGTTTTTTAGGATTAATGTTAGGGTCACATTAGAGTGCTATGTAGGCTAACAGACGCAAACACAGCAAGCTACAAAAAAAAAAAAACGAATATCGACGACGGCGACAGCCAGAATATTGTGATCCAGGATAGTGAGGATGGTTGTGGAAATACAGGCGCGAGGATGGCAGGGTCTGGCGGTAGACGGAGAGACCCTAACTCCGCTTACATCCCAGACCCTGACGCGGAGAACAAGGATTTGGACGACAACCAAGGGTATACGAGGGTTACGAGAGGGAATGTGAGGTCGGTGAGCTCGCCGATGAACACGAGAGTGTTGAAGAAGACCGTCACAATGAGGGCAACCATCAGGATCTCAGAGCCAGAGCGAAGAATGGCTTCAGAAGCTCCCCAGACAGATCAGTTGGTCGCCCTCAGAGGCCTGGTAGAGACACTCTGCAAACAGGTGCAGGAGGTGAGAGCTAAGCAGGAGTCGACTGAGAAGGCACAACATGCCAAGATTGACGAGCTCTAAAAAGTAGTAGAGAGTCAGAACCGTACACTAGCGGCGCTACATGCTCTTTCAGAGGAAAGCGTAAGGAAACCGACTTATAGCGAAGCTGCGCAGGCAGGTATCGTGCAGGCGAGAGGCGCAGAAGGTAACAACATCTTCCAGCCCAAGGGGATCTTCCGTCCCACAGTCCGTCCGCTACGACGAGCGAGCTGTTAGCATCGACACCGGCCGCTCGAAGGTCAGTACGACCGACTTCAGCGTTATCAAAGAGAAGCTACAACAAGGCATCGACAAGACAGGAGTCACCAAAGGGCTCAAGATCCAGTTCCTCCGACCAGGACCTGGCGAGAGAATCGAGGTTATCTTCGAGAATAAGGTGCAGGCAGAAAAAGCAAGGAAACACACGTATTGGGCTACAGGACAGCTCCAGGGCACAAGAGTACAAGGCGAGAAATGGTACCCAGTAAAATGCGACATGGTCGCAAAGCAGGCAGTATTGGACAGATCGGTGGCAGACGATAAGACCCTCAGTCAGACAGTATGCCAGAACTTCAGTAAAGACAACCAGGCGGAAGGTATCGACTTCACGGCAACAAAAGTACACTGGCTAAGCAAGACGGACTACAAAATGAATCTGGGATCGCTCGTGATATGGCTCAAGAGTAAGTTCGCAGCAGACTACCTCCTAAGCACAGGAGCAGCGATCTTTGGAGCGACAGGAGCATACTGCTCGAAGTGGGAGCTCCGGGAGAAGGAACTTCCGTGCTTTAACTGCAACAGGTACGGCCGCAAACAAGCCGAGTGCAAATCGAAGACCAGGTGTGCGCTCTGCTCGAAAGAGCATTCCCGACACAACTGCCCAAAAGATACGCTCAAATGCCCGTCGTGCGGAGCCGACGGACACAGCGTTATGGACTGGCAATGCCCGCATCACCCGAACAACTGGAAACATATAGGCAAGCAGAGGGCGATGCTTTCGAAAGGCAGTAACAAACCAGGCGCCACTAGGATCAGCCAGGAGATCATCGCCAAACAAAACGCGAGTAACACTGCTAACACCCCCAAACCGAGTCAACAGATAGGGGTCACGCCGGACAGCACTCAAATTACCACGCCGAGAACGACACAAGCGACACCGAAGTCAACACAGGTGACACCAGCGAGAAGTCGAACGGACTTGAGACAGCACGGGCAACCCCAAATAGCACGGCAAGGAGGAACAACAGGAGACCTAAACAAACGCGAGATCGAGATGATCGACGTGGACAGCGACGAACCATCCGATGAATAAGGTGCAGATTCTATATCTACATGTAGGGAAGCGGAGGAATGTCCAGAACAGCCTCCTCAACGATGAGACAATCAAAGACTTCCAAGCGATCACAGTGGTCGAGCCGTACATCTTCGCCAATCCTGATGACAACGAACCTACTATACCGCAAGACTATAGATGGCAGATTTTTCGACCGACGACCTTGAAAACAGATGTCCTACCGAGATCCGCTTTCAGGACTGCGATACGGGTGAACGCGAGATGCAAGGCTACACAGATCCCAGTCGATACTACAGCGGTACTCCTAGACATGGGAAACGCGCATCTACTGCTCGTCGCATCTTACGAACCAAGGGACGGAGCAGGTAAGGCAGAAAAAGAAGAAGCGATGAGGGTAAGGATAGAAAACATTACAGAAGTGAGGAGGAAGGCGGACGAGGAAGTGCGCGGAGCTATGAACATACTCATCTGTGCCGATTGGAACAGGTACCACCCTCTTTGGGGTGGGCCCGAAGTCATCCAGCAAAGAGAGAGAGTGAAAGAGGGAGAACAGATCGTGAGCTTTATGCACCAGATGGGCCTACAGTCCCTTCTAGCGAAAGGCATACCAACATGGGAACACACAACGCTAGATCAGAGGTCTACGATTGACCTAGTCCTCGGGTCCGAAGGGATCCAAGATGAGCTTATCACATGCGGCATACACGAGATCGACCACGGGTCCGATCACAAGGCAATCGTGACAAGGATGAGATCGGCACAGAGCGACAACTTGCGAAGGAAGGGGAAGAGGTTGTATCGTGCCGCGGACTAGGACCAGGTCAGGACATATCTCGAAAACACTTTGGTGAAGGCAGATCAAACAGCACCTCCGCCAAATGCCGAGGAGCTCGAACGCGAAGCCGAATATACGATCACGACAATCTCTCGAGTACTCGAAGAGCTAGTCCCTAGAGCAAGGGAATCTCCCTACAGCAAGAGGTGGTGGACAAAGGAACTCACGGGGCTGAGAGACGAGTTCACAGCTCGTCGAAATAGAGTCACGACTCTGAGGAGAAGAGGGGAAGACACAGAGAGAGCGAGAAAACTGGCGAACTCAGCGAGACGGTCATTTCACAATTCCATTGACCGACAAAAGCGAGACCACTGGAAAGACTTTCTTGACAACCCCGAGAATGTCTGGAAGGCAGCCAAATATGCTAAGAAAAGGGAAGCCACAACGCAGATCCCCGAGCTGGTTACGGGCGAAGAGAAGGCCAGGACAGACTCCCGAAAAGCCGAAATCTTGATGGAAGCTTTCTTTCCCGTCCCGCCAGAACCGGAAGGAGGAACCCGGTATGACCGACAACCAGGCCAAAGCCCAGAGTGGCCTGAACTCACGATGCACGAGATCGAGAAGGCTATCTTCGAAAGCAGCCAAGACAAAGCACCAGGGCCCGACGAGATCACGTTCAGGGCCTGGAGAGAGCTATGGCCAGTTGTGGGGCCGCACCTCTTTAAACTGTACAAAGCATCGCTGGAACTAGGATACGTCCCTAGTAGCTGGAAGACGGTCAGGATTGTCGTCTTGCAGAAACCGATGGAGGCGAGGCCTTCCCCGTTCCCTCAAGTGGGACGACGCGGATCCGCCGTCTTCGAGAATCTTGCTGGCTCGACTGCGAGCCAAGTATTGGGGTGCACGGTACTTGGTCAACAGGCGTTTCCTAGATTATGCCTTGCACATCATGCCGTATGTCCAGGAGGGGCACAGCGTGAAGGAGGCGGCTCTGGATGTGCATGGCAATCCCCGCGAAGCATCTGAAGTTCATATTTTCGAGGCGATCCGATCGATGGGTGATGAGGAAGTGCAGGCGGGGTGTCGGCGCTGCATCGAGGCCGCCATGCAGAGCACCGTTGCCTTCGACGGTGTGGTTGGACGGTTGATCGTGACCAATATCCACGGTACTGCGCATGCGTAAGCCATCGTACCTCGTTCAGCGCTTTCGAAGACTAATGCATCACAGACAATTTGGCAATGTCCTCGTACCCTGCACCGCCTACTTCGACGACCGTTTGCGGCCCCTCGTCGACCGAGAACATCTTGGTCGTTTGCTCCGCCGCACAATTGTCTTCCTCGGAGATCTTGCGCCTATCTCGCCGACGTGCCGACATGATTGCTCGATCCTCGAGAAAATTCAGCACCTCATCTTTGGTCTACATGGCTGATGAAGATACTCCAAACTCGAGCGTGGCGCTAAGCTTCAGCGCGCAACGCGGTGTGGATAGCGCCTCGGTCATGCTTCTTGGTGTTGGAACTCTCCGTAGATGATACCACCTCGAGCCTCATTCGACCAATGTTTTTTGGGAAGCATACCCGCATGGACAGCTTGTTGTAGTGGCCGAGTCCATATCAAATATGCACTGCAGGTTTACCCTTCGCATGAGACGAACATCCCGGATATCTCGCTACTTAGACACTCCTCACCGGGAAAAACATCAAGCACTGCCTTGACAAACAGCCTCGTCTTCTTTGCGTCCTCATCACCGCGGAACCATGGCAAGTGCGCTTCAGTCATGAAAAATGCTGCAGGTATATTCTCATGCTGGTACTGAATAAATCCCATGATTCTCTCATGAGCAAAGGTGTCATCGCCGGAGCAGGGCACAGGCTGAGAGGCTCTTTTCACTTTTTCCACCCAGGTGGAGGTAAACCTGCCGTCCACATCCATGCGACCGAGCAAAGTACAAAGTATAGCCTCGCAAAAACTGGCGACCTCTGTCTCCATACAGTCATCATGTGACCATTGCTTTTCCAGAGCCTCTGTATGTTGGAATGGGCCCATCTAGTGAACGCGAACACAGCATCACGCCGAGATCCCAATATTCGCGTCGAGACAGCGCATTGCTGACCATCTTGGCCTATTGTCCATGAAGGAGTGAACTGATGAAGCCATTGGACGTAGCTTATTTGCGGTCTTCTTCGTTCGCAGGGCCAGAGCCCATCGCGCAGAGGCAGAGATCGCTCGAATCCGGGACTCGAATGCGAAAGAGCGCAGGAAGTGCAAAGGAAACACCGACTTGTCAGTCAGCTCGTTGAATCCGTCGTTTCGGCGTATAGATTCCAACTTGGACGATCCATCCCACCCCTGCGGATTTGAAAGTCCGAGCGAGAATTTACCATCGGTGTCCCCGAACTCGATGCTTCGCATGCACAGGGAAAATGTCAGAGCATTACTGGTCTCGTCGTTTGATCCTATGTCTTCAACAGACGAAGCCAACATCTGACATTGCCGGGACACTTCTCCACTGAGACGGTTGGACTCGCGATTCTCTACTCTTACCGCCCTCGACACAGAAGCTCTGGGGATGCGCCGGGAACCTAGCACTTGCCAAAACACACGATGATTGACGCGCAATGAGTACTGTAGCCTCCCGGTTTCTTCGTCAAGTAGTCTTAATACCAGTAGGCCCAAACACTCGTTTCTGTGCGATGGTCCATCAGAAGTACCGCAATTGTCACAGGTTGGCCCAACAGAGGCATCGCGCGCATGCATGAAATAGCGAAACCAGAACGCGTCTCGAGACTATCAATCACAGTCAAAGGAAGCTTCCATACACAACAAGTGGGTGGATCGGCGCAGTGGTGCAAATAATGAAATACAAGCCGCCACTCACTTCGTCTCAGTCATACTGTATACTGACTGTTTGCCCTCCAGGCTGGCCTGGTTGACCTTGAATTCTTCGATGAATTCGCGTTGCGAGCCGTAGACAAGATTGTGGCACAAGATGCTGGCAAAAGATGATCGCATCTCGACGGTTTGCTTGTGCACGAAAGTACGGTGCGATGGCTTCGTGACTAAGTGCTTCTTTGCGCCGACTCGCAGAATACGCGACCGGCGAATGCTCTCGACCTTCGCGGGAGACTCTCCACCTCACGCATCACAAGCAACTGATCTCGTCCCTCGCTTCTGCCACCTCTTGTGCAAATAATCGTTCATTGTGCTTGGTGTGCTTCTTGCCACATGCCACATGCTGCTGCTTCCTCTTGCGGTTCACCGATAACTGGCCCAGGATTGGGCGATTCCGCATCACCTTTGCTCGTTCGAAGTCGATCACCGTCACTCGGCCGCTGTCGCAGTCCCAGAGTATGTTCCGCGGCTTCAGGTCTTGATGAAGCACACCTCGCCCATGTATGGCTCCGATACACTTCTCAACCTGTCTCATCGCGCTATCCTGATCCAGGGTCTTCCAGTGCCGAAGGATGGGTGTTCCTCCATGACCGAGAAACATTACGTGTACCAGCTTCGCTATGCCTTCGTAGTAGTAAGGTCGCTCGAGGTCTAGGTCTAGGTTGCCCAAATGAACGGGCACGCAATGGCCCTGAATGCTCCGCAGTCGTTCGTAGATGGTGGCCTCGTGTCGCAGGTGCGTTACAAAGTCCGAGGGTGTGCACTTGGCAATGACGGTGTATCCGTGGGAGGCGAGTGTTGCCCTGAACGGCACACCTCGCGAGCCTGGCCGCCCACACGGCTCAAAGTCAGAGTCCAGTGTGCGTGACAGTTGTCTGCTCATCAAGGCGAGAAAGGCGTCCTTGTCGATACGGTGAACATCGACACCGTGCTTGTCGACATTGGGGCACCCACGGTCCAGATTGCCGCCGTTGATCAGTCCCAACAGGCAGCGTTGGGTGCAGAATGCGCGAGTCCGCTGATTCTCACGCTTCCCGCGCTTTGACTGTGTTGTTTTGGAGATCGGATCTTTACTACTTGCAGCACGCGTCGTCGGTTTCCGAGGAGGCTGACTGGGGGTGTCCGGATTGCTGTGGTCTGCGTCCGAGTCGTCTTCTCTGGCCTGGTCACGAGACGGCTTGCCACACGTGACTCGTCCTCGCGGCACCGGGCCTTGTCTCAGAGCTATTGGTGACACCCGCAAAAGCTCGTTGTCGGGTGTCGGACAGTATACGGAGGGTGTCTCTTCGGGCGCGGGAGCGTCGTCCAGGATGTCCTTGTACACATACTCCCACGTCGCGAGGCTCGCCTCCGCTTTCGCGCGCCATTCATGGGACCGCGGGGGTGATTGTAGAGCCTGCAGAGTGAAAGCGAGCACTTGGCCCACGGCTGTGAGGTGCAGCCGGTTTGTCGCGCTCGAGGCAGCGTCTTCAAACCATCCCGTCGAATCCCCGACGTCTACCTGCGGCACAGACAGGAAGTATTGTACCGTTGCCGGGTTCTCTGGCACCCGCAGGAAGATGAATGCCTGGCCCGTGCACACGTATCCGTATTCTAGCCCTGCTGACACCATGTATGAGAAGGCCTGGGTCACAGCCGCGGCGACCAGGCGTTGATACTTCCTGCGAGGCGTGTCACTCTCACCGTAGTCCAGCACATCGTCCAAGGCCATGTCTCGCAGCCCCTCTTGTATAGCTTTGGTAGTCAATTTGTGCGGAGCCTTGTACTCGACAATGAAAGCGGGCACGCGCTCCTCTCTTCCCGCGACTGTCGACATGTTGTACACGCAGAATTGATCTGCTCGAGGACGGCTCGTTGGGGGCGTGATGGTGGGCCCAGAGCCTGGACTTCCGGGTCGGCTGGGTTTCTGCCTGCTCTGCTCCCTTTCCAGAAGCCGCGGCGATCGTCGGCGGCCTCTTTTGGATATCTCGACGGCGCGTATGCCTTCACTGAGCCCATCGTCCGGGCTCAGCGTGTTCGCGTGGTTCTCGAACTGGACCGACCCCTTCAGACCGAATTTCTTCCGCAACGCTTCATTGTTGAAGATCCGCTCGATCATGAGCGACACCGGTTCTTCCACGGTCGTGCGTTGGAAGTGGTGGATGTCCAACTCGGAGCCCACCATTCTTCGACGGATGCTCTCTCCATTCTCCAGCAGAGTATGCGGTGATGTGAAATGTCCTTCAGTCATGAAGGGAGATGATACGAGCTCGTTCCAGATCTCGACCTGCCGTGAAGGAAAGTCTGACCATCTGCATATCTCGTCCGGCCGCTTCTTCCTCCGCGCGTTGGAGGGATCGCCTTTTGTTGACAAAGCAACTGATTGCACTGCGAGCCCGGCTTGCAAGTGTACATGCAAGGCGTCTAAGTACCGCGGGAGTGTTGTCCGACTCGTTCGCTTCTCTGCCTCTTCCTTCGCCTTGTCCGCTTCCTCGCGTCTTCGTTGTTCCTCTTGCTGTGCCCTTTCTGCTTCTTTTTTCCCCTTCTCTGCTTCCTCACGTCTCCGTTGCTCTTCCTCGTAGAGCCTCTTGTAGTCGGGACTATTGTTCGTCATGATTATATTTCGATGAAGTCGTGTTCGACATAGCGTATCCAAAACGAGTGCAGCATGAAGGGTAGGCTTTGTTTACACAAAGCACGCAGGTCTGTGCGGTATCAGCTGCTAGGGAAGAAGCGCGCTCAGACGCTTGTCTGTGGATGGGACAGTCTTGTCTGCCCGTGTACTGACAGTTGACAGTCACGACGCGGTGCTCATCCCAAATGCCAGAGCTCGTGAAGGTAGAGTATCTCTTGAAAGCTGCTGGGTCTCTTGCTGCCGATTGGAGGCTCATGAACACTGGTCGCACACCCTCTGACATGTATGGACGGACGGTCGGGTCTCGGGAAAGCCCCGCCAGCCGATGGCCTTGGCGGCACCATGATGGCCTTGCGTTCAAAGCTCCAATCAGTCAACAGCGGCTACAACATAAGACACTTTCGCACGATATCGCTTCACTCACCAACTTTCAGCTAAGTTGACAATTCACCTTCGGCCAACAAGTTGTGGAGGACGCGATATGGCCCTGCAACAAGAGACCATTGCGCTTGTGTTCACTCGACAACACACGGCTCACGAGTGCCAGATGACCGCGCAGGATCGGTTATTCTGTCGTGGCTTTCCAATCGACTCAAGCTTGGTAGGAATGAATGGAACACTATCACGACGCCTGAAGATGCCTGGGCTTGAACCTTGAAAAAGCGCAGCATGGCAACGAAAGAAAGACGCGGCCTTTCGTTTCGGCGACCGGCACAACCTCAAACCGCAGCCGAACAACGAGTACATTCAGAGCCAGACCACATCATCTTCTGGCCAGCTGGAGATCACTCAACGTGATATCAACCGAGCGAAAGATGCGGCAGTCGACGAAGACAATGAGGCGGACATGCCAACGGTTCGACTCGTTAAAGAAGAGGAGGTGATCATGAATATTGAGGGCGTCAGACGCGTTCCGGACGTCGGCTTTGTCCGTCCACGGGTGCTTTGCGAGAGCTGCAAGCCCTTGTTCACGGCCAGCTCCAAGCGCGCCCGTAGAACAGTGGGTGAATTACGGGGTGCATGTCTCGACTCTCACAGATGGCAACATGCAGATGACATACGGCCTGGCCGTGGCGGTCGTAGCACATACGCAATGTCCGAAACGTCAGAGCTGCCGGACGCCGGATGCAAGTCATGTGCTGCCGCATTTGCGATACATTCTGGGCACACCAACAAGGGAGGCAGGTCTGAAGCGTCAGATACAGCCGATTACCTGCCAGAGCTGCGGTCAGTAAAGACAATTACACCGGTTCCTCTCGCCTCGCCATCGCCGGATGAGGCTGTTCGCTCCGGTCCTCCCTATCAAGACTTTGCCGTATACCTCAAGAATGAGTGGCCTGACTACTGGCAAGCCAGTTTCTTCAACAAGCAAGACAAGCTCAAAGAGATCCTCAAACGTCCTACGAGAAAGCAAATGTTCGGCAGGCCAGCATTGTACTCACGTTTGTGCCCGGAAGCTCCCCTCGTGCCACTCGTCATCAACACCAGGCGGCCGCTCACCCCGTATGAGACGCATTCGAGACTGGCAGCCGGTGATGATTCTCACTCTTGGGGGGATCTCGATTTTGACCGAAAACCGAAGAAGTGTAAGACATTGGAGGAATTTTACGATTTGCCGGCTCTCATGATGCCCATCATATCAAATGGCGCACTGGCTCACCGCGACGGAACGGTGAGCAGAAATGGGCGCTTGCAGAGGGCCCGCGAGGTGTTCAAGACCTGATGTGGCCATTGGAATACCCGGGAGCCTTCACCCAGTTCGCCAGCGTTCATTGTCAGTGGACAGTGCAATGATCGAGCGACGAAGATGGTATACATTCATGCAACGAAATGTCAAGGCATGTTAACATGCAACAAGACGAGACCGCATGTGGACAGCTGCAAGGAATTCCAGAGGAGAAGAATATGCGCGACCGAGCTTGAGATTGACAACGGGCGTGCGATAGACGATTAGCTTCGTCGCCCACACAGGCGTGCCCCGTGGCCAAAGAGAAGAAAAGAATGCGAATGGAGAATGCGAAGACGTGATCTCACCCATTCAAAATCACTAGATACAGATTGAATACAAAAGGTTCAAGTTGTTGCGATTGGATGCGTCTCAGCTTGCGACCACCTGTAACTTACTCCACCCAACCACCACCATGCCCTTGGAAGGGTCAAGCACGAAATCTCAGACAAGCACAATCCACCAGTTCACACCCAGTTGCCGGCGAGGTGCGGCAGAATGACATTCCGCCCATCGCCAGTGACCCACTGCGACACGTCCAGGCTCACCGCCCTATCTCGCGCGTCCAAGGCTCGGGCGACGCGGTCCCAGGCGATGTGGAGGCACACTCTGCCAGCCATCATGAGCGCGACGGGCTCACCTAGCACCAAAGCAGCCGCCTTGACGAAATCAGATGCGTTCCACACTGCCGGACACATCGTCGAGCTTCGCGCCAGGTGGTACTGATCTCGAGCGGGGCGAACCCGACCTTCCAATCCCCTTTTGGCGCGACCAAAGCAGTGTCTGCAATTGGTGAGCGCGACACCGTTGGATCTCGATGTCAAGTCCAACAAACGTAGACGACGAGGGACGGCGCCTCCGCCGTATTCGATGAGGACGACGTTCGAGCAATCCACGCAGCGAAGTATCAACGACCCGCATCTCGGCCGGCGCGGAGATTGTTGGGCCACATCTTCACTACTGGACGACATGTCATCCAACTCCATGTCACTTATCGGGCTTTCGGAGCGTCGGGTTCGTACGGGGTCTTCCATTGGAGTCAGTAACGTTGGCCGACATGGGGTCTTGCAGTCGGGAGATGAGTCCTCCATATATAGATCTTGGAGGTGCATGATATGGCTGGGCAGGCTGGGAAGTGAGCTTTTCTCGAAGACGTGTGGACGAGTGCTCGTTAACTTCGCAGAGAGATGGGAGGGCCACGCTCTCAAGGCTTGAGGGTTTTTCCAGTGTACAATCCCGTATATAGTTCACTCCGCTCGGGCTGTGAAAGCAGCGGGTATGCTATCTTGCTTGGTATTTATATTCTGTGGGGGTCCCATCGCGGCGCCCTAGACATCGCTCCTGAGCTGTAGGGTAGGCCAGGGCGAGAGAGCCAAGATTGTACCCTGTGACAATATGACCCCCTCTTTATGTTCCCCACTGGACATGCCTCGACCAGGCTATGTCGTGGAACACGGAACGCCCTCTATGCTGGGCACCGGATTTGTTGTTTCCGTGCTGTGTCGTGGAATCGTAACGTTACCAGGCTGACAAACTTGGAAGAATTAGAACTACGCATCGATGCCTGCGGTATGGATTACACGGCGCGATGTTTCCATCTAATTCACCACTGGATATGTGAAAGTCGAGTTGGGCCAATAATAGTCAGATGACATGGGAAGTGACATGGTGAACGTATGCTCGAATGATGGTGCTTTGTCCAAGCAATGGTAAGATGTTGACGACGACCACAAATCTCCAGAAGCAACAACCCTACGCTCTGCTCATTTGCAGTATGGAGGACCGGTCATTTTCAATGCAATTGCCTCCCCTCCTCCCCTCCCATTCCACCTTCAGCTAACGTGATAAGAATAGGCTTGATTCGCTGGGCGTTTTTGCATACATCGAGGTCGAACGCACCGCTGACTGAGCGATTACAACCCCAACCCCAACCCTAAGAAGTAGGTCTAAAGTTCAAAAGCCGTCGCCAGAGCCCGCAAGAGGAGAGATCCGTTACCTTTTCGGGAAGTCTCCGCACACCCCCGAGCCGATGGCAGTTAACAGATTCGTTTGAGTCAAGAATTGCGTTGTACAACAGAACAAGTTACCGACCACGCGTCGTACGATACCACCAAGGACGACTCGTAGTACTGCGACAATATTGGAGAGTGTGACATACTTCGCAGGTGATAGGCTTAGTGATGGCACTCAAGAGAATGATGTTCGCAACCGTCTACTCTACGGCTGGATGACTCCCCAGACACTATTATGCCTACATTACGCCCTTCGCAGACCAGCGGGGCAATTCACTAATACTACAGACCTTGTGGCTTGGTTCCAGCACCCCATCATCTTCACTGCGCGATATCAATCCGTGAGATCGCTACTCATGTACGCACGGCGTTGTGTCCGCTCTCGGCCGAGGTGCAGACTACCGGCACTCCCTCCCAGTGATCGCGAAGATCTGCTCCCTTACAAGCGTTGAGTGTGGACTGGCGGCACCGAGAGAGCGTCGGACGTCAACGAGAAGCCAGGCCTAGCTTCCACACAACCAGACGGCTTCGACCAAACCGCTCCGTGTACCCCCAGACACTCCTCCGACTGTAGCCACGGCGAGGCATCTGAAACCCGTCAGTACGATCGATCGCGTAGCACTCAGACTCGACAGAACTGGACTCGTAGCGTACCTTATCCCTGACCCTCCGGAAGACGCTCCTCCGAACAATGTTCACAGCGTTGGTAAGGTGATGCTCCTCCTCGATCGTCCACGGCGTTGGCGCTTCACCGTCTGGTCCGTCCAAGCCGAGGGACTTCCGGCGTCCATCGCGCCAGCCCGCGCCTCGCATCGCCTCGTAGCGCTCCATGTACTGTTTGGTGCTTCTCGCTGGAAAGTCAGCCTCGTGCATCTGGACATGTCAGTGAAGGCGCCGAGTGTAGCAGTGGTTGTGCGTTTCGCATACGATATCGCCGATTCTGTCCCAAGACAACATCCGATCCCAGTATATGAAGCTGCGAACCTCGTCGTCTTCCGCGTTGGTCCAAGGTTCGCGCGCTGCGTGTGGCGTCGGGTGATCGTGGCATAGGTCCACTTGGCTGGGTTGTCGCAAAGCATGCTCCGGGAGGGTGAGAGCGGAGGCAACACCGGAAGGATTCGTACCATCATTCGGGTTCTGTCGCCAGCCGAAGTGTGTCGGCGGTATTGGACTGCTGCAGAGGTCAGCGGGAACCTGATCTACACAAAGGTGAGTGTCAAACATACCGTGCGGCAGCGTTGGCCTCACCATACTCATCGAGACTGAACTGAGTGGTACACAAACTGAGCAGCCGCGGATCCAGCGACCTTGGGATCTGGTACTCTCCCGGGCCTGCAAGAGTCGCAGACGAGAGATCGTGTCCCGGGTGAAGACCATACTGATCCACCCACTGGTCTTGCACGGTACCGCCGCCTCCTCCTGGGACGATGCCTGAGAGGGTGCGCGCATCCGCAACCATCGGCCAAGGATTGGTCTGCGCCAGGCCCTCGAAAGACGCCTGTGGCTGCTGGCCTGCGTACGGGGGGAACATCTGCCAGCTCGGGTCCCAGACATGACTGTCGAGAAACTGCCAATGTGCAATGTTATCGGCTCCGTCGTTGACACCATTCGCAATGTACTGTTGACACGTTAACCAGAATCCAACAAGCTCACCCGAAGATGGGCCACTCACGCTTGATGTGTCTGTCAATCCCGACATGCTGACCTCAAGCATCCTTTATGGGAGAGAAACGGCAACGCTGCGACGGACGGGGTGGTGTGGGTTGTGTGTAAATGCTTGTATGGGATCAACCAACTCTTATGCTCATCGCATCGCTGGTTAGGTGACAAGACCGACGATTCGTCTCCGACATCGTTGCACTCTCCCAACAACAAGCCTTCACTGTGGGACCGCTGTTATGCTCGAAGATCAGCACCTGGGCCAGTCGTTTCGCCGAGATTGTTCGACGTTCTCATCTCGCTACCACTGCTTCGGGACCTTCTCAGTCGAGCCAGCAGGGCATATGCGCCCGGCTCTGATCATCGCAATCGCCGCCTGTTCTGTTGTTGCTGCTACTGGTTGTTGTTAGTCGGTAGGTGCACGAGGGGTTGAGAGCGCTCCGGACTCCACGCACCGAACACACCTCAACAGTGTCGGACGCCCCGCCCGATCTCAGAAGTCACAACTGCTCTTTGATGGTTTCAACGAGGCAACATTCGGTCTCAGGCACAAAGCCGGCCTTGGTTGCCGCATCCTCGCCCGCTCCCTCCCGCCGCCCGAGATACGTAAAGAGAATACCCTTGTTCGTGTACTTCAGTGCCCCGTGCGGAGAGCTGGGCAGTATTTCCTGCCAGCCACCATCCGGGTAAGTCAGTTTGTCTAAATCCGTTGCTGCGCGGGCTGCGCGTTCGATAGCCACTGAGCAGCTACTCTAAGCTTCTCATTGAGTGCGGGTACCGGGTTGAAAGGTCGACGTCGCCTCGTACTTCTTCGACGTCCGTAGAGTCCTGTTGTGCCGGATGCTGTCCAGGACATCTGGAGTCAACGCCCAGAATCGGCCACCCGGTGAGCAGGCGTCAAGCCGAGCACGGCAGCTGTCGACGAAACGCCCGTGCGGCAGGCCCTCATGTTGCGGCTGCTTGCTGTGGGGTCTGCCGTTTGCGCGTTCGAGCGATGGTGTGTTACAGGCACCCGAGCCTATCTCGCGAGCAGGTTGAGCATGTTGAGCATTTGCAGAAATCCAGGTCCCTGTGCTGAAGTAGCGACGGTGTGTGACGAGTGCGAAGACGCGTCCGTGATCCTGGGGAGGCATGCCGATCGCAGGGCGGAGAATTGAGGCCGTGGTATCAGAAGGCGCATGTGGAGTGACACTGCGCTTGGAGGGCCCCTACCTCGATAGCATACCCGACTCACCCGTCAAATCGTTTCATCGGAGCGTTCTCTGTACAGGAGTGAAGTTCAGTTAGGGTTCGATGCGAAAGCTTCCTTGAACCTTGCAACATAGGATTTTAGACAGGTTGGCGTGCCGCGCCAGACTTGCTGAATTCGGGTGTGGCGCCGCGGTAGCGCGCGCGCTATGCTGATGCTCCTGCCGCAATCTGCTGGCCTGTACATCCTGCGATGCGGCAGATTTATCATCTATCTGCACATCAGACGTTTGGAGTGGATGATCGACGACAAGGCATTTGTCGATCAATGCAGCTTACAATGTATGTGGTGCAGGCTTACGCCCCCACGTCCATGGCTCTCATTTCGGGGCACCTATGTCTTCGAAACCTCGAAACTTGATGGGAGGCTCACGGCGGCGTGCAACCTGGTCAGTGGATGCTGCGAGTCATTTGCGGTGGACACTGCGCTGTCCGAGACCAAGGACGAGGCTTCGAGAGGTCCGTCAATTGGCATTTCGATCCGTCCTCCCCCCGCCAATGGGCCGTTTGTTGGGGACGGTGCGCGTGATACAAGCTTGCTCCACTCGGGCAGACGTTAGGGCCGGCGCGGGTTCCAACGGACTTGGAAGCACTCGAAGGCAACGTTGGTAAGCTTAGGATCGCGATCCCCGGGCAAGGACGGCGCACGCTTGGACACGCCATTGTGAGGGCGTGAAGATGATCTGCATCCCGTTTGCGGATGTATTTGGGGGCACGAGCGAGACAGTAACTGATCAGGGAATATGGCACCGATCTTTAGCACCAGTGGGGATAGGTGATGGCTGGCATAAGCGATAATTGCATCAATGGAGCCCCATAAGAGCAGATAGTGCGCATTGTTCGAGGGTTGAAAAATGCAGATATCTGCACTCGGGCCAATCACGCTAAGTTACCCATTCGTCGTTCGATCCGATTGGCAGAATGTCGCTTGCACAAAATGAACAGGTTCTTTCAGATGGCAAGCAATCGCAATGTACATGGGTGCATGAGCGCCGTTGCAAAGCTTGGAATTTCGCGCATGGCCGTTGCGAAGCTAGTTCTAGGTCTAGGATGCGCTAAAGCAACTAGTTCTAGGCAGATTTGGCACCAACCGGCCTTGATTGACACGCCCACTCAAAATGGTGGAATTCTGCGATATCGAGTTCGGCACTGCTGACCATCCTGTAGAGTTTACCGCTTCCGCTGCTGGAGTAGAAAATCATATCCAGAAGAGAAGGCGTGTTGGATGCCAGGTCTGCCTGATGGACCCACCTCGCAACCTTTCTGCGCAAGGCATAGAACAGGATGGGGCACACATCGTTCTGCCTGCCCTGGTCCTCAGATGTGCTCTCGCAGGTCTCTCTGATTTGTAGGGCAAGGCGCTTTGTCCCTCCCCGGTTGTGTTGTATACAACACTCTGTCGTATTTCGTTTGGCCAGGCGAGCGGCGAATGCTTGTCTTATGCAGCGGCTCCACATGGTCGGGCAGGCCATCACCCCATGCCTCCCCTTGGTTGCAAGTAATGTGCCCTTGCTGTACCATGCGGAGAATTTCCCTCCGAACGACGGATAATGACGGCGTGAAATCCTACAGACCTGATGTCCTCATGGTGGGTTCACCCTGGCTGGATCCTGCATCTAATGAAAGCATTGATGGTTCACCGAGTGAAGACACGGCGGACACTATTCATGATGGGGGCCTGTTTCGTTTCCACATACGCACGCGCGAAGCGGACGCTGGCACGATGAACGTCGAATTCCGCGGCTCTGACCTGGACGCACCATCAAACAAGACTCCAGTCCCTCGTCCGCCCTGATCAAGAATGCCTACATTGAGAATGCCAGTGAGACTCCACGGAGAGGAAGAACGGGCGTTGTCCCCCGGCAGCTTCTCCCTCGATCCGCAGCCACGATCCAATTGGCACGTTTTCTTGATCATCATCTACATTATCATCTTGGGGGTGTACTATCAGTTCGCCGCCCTCACGTGGCTCTTCTCGAGGCTGAGAGGCAAACTACGATACCGAGTGTGAGTGCCTTGTGTCCCTTGCGTCTGATCGCAACGATCGGCAGTCTTCGCAGTTGATTATCATCGTTGACACTGACGACGGAATCGCCGCAGGAACCGACTGGCATTCTACTCACCCCCTCGTCTCGCACACCTTCTTGCTGCCGTGTCTCTGCTTGCTCGATGGCGTTGCGCAGGAGCGTGCGTACCTGTTGTGGCAGGTCGGCCAGCTCTTGGCCGGGGGTGCTGCGGACGTTTCAATTCTGCTGAACGCGGAAGACGACGACATGGATTTTACCGGATGGTGAGTTGAACCGCGTCGGCGTCGGGAGTCTGTGCTGACACGACCGCCTTTACAGCCTACTGAACGCGACGTGCTTCGCCGTGGTGAACCTGCTCTTCTACTTGCGATGGCTTCACGAACCTCATAAATGGGAATCGACGGCCACTGCCTCGTCCCGCACGAACTTCTGGGTGGCGACTTGCTTTGACTTGATCTATCTCGGTGGGTACATGTGCCAATCGTTGCGACCTTCCATCGCCGCCGTGCGAGGTGAGAAGGAAGACTGAACAAAGCTGGAAAGAGTCAGGGAGCGATTTGGGGTGCGTTTCCGGCCGGAAACTGGACAAAGAGGGGCAACCACGGCGTCTGCCACACCAGCGCAGGCCTTTCGAATGGCCGGTAAATTTGGACCTTGTGTGATGGCGTAACGGGGACAGGGACACTGTTAAGACAACAAGGCCGGCGGAAGTGCAATCGAGCTAGGCAAGAGACAGGACACCCCTGACCTACGAGCGCTCTGGGACCAGCGTGCTGGCGAGGGTAGCCGACTTGCGCCCCGTTGAGGTGTAGAAGCCGCACGCGAAAGCGAGGGGACAGGCCACCGGCGCCGAGAACTTGTTAAGACACAGCCTATATGCTCCTCAGGAGACAGACCACCGTTCTGCGGATCTGTTAAGACATGAGGGTTGTGCCCTCACGAGGGACAGGGCCCCTCTGCGGCGGACTTGTTAAGATGCGAGAATAGGGTTGGTTAGTCGGGTGGGCAAAGGGGCTTCGCTGCTGGCTAGGGCGCTGCCTCGATTCCACACGGCGAGACATGGTCGGCCTCGACGAGGGAGACCTCCCGAGGTAACGCGAAACGGCTTCGGCCGCGGGGCGTGGCGCGCAATGGCGGCGACGGCTGACACCGTCTGCGTGGCTCGAAAGGACGGATGCGCATGTCGGTACACAAAGAGAAGGAAGCCGCTGGCCCACTCGTACTGGGAGCCTTGTTCCTCATACAAGGTGGTATCGCCACCAGCGGAGCCTTTGCTGTGTGCTTAAGGAGCAAATCTCAGGATAAGAGCTGGAGTCTTGGAATATAGGCGGGCTTGAGATAGGGGCCTCTACGATGGGGGGCATGCCTCGGCCCTATCGCAATTCTGAGGGCAATGTTCCCGTGGCTCGAAGACAGACACATGAGGCTCCAAGCCATCTCGTTCGTGGACGATATCGGGCTGGTGACAGAATGTGATGACTTGGAAGAAGGCACAAGGAAGCTCGAACATATCGCCAGAGATGCAATACAATGGGGATCGGACAACAAAGTCGATTTCGAGGTCAGCAAAACCGAAGTACTCGTCTTCAGCAGGCGTCGCAAGGTTCTACAAGCAGCAAAAGATGCAACCGTCCGCATCGGAGAGCAGACATTTACGATCAAGCAGGAGGCGACTAAATGGCTCGGATTCTGGCTGGATTCGAAATTATCGTTCAAGACGCACTTCGAGAACAGGATGGCGAGAGCCAAAGGGGCCCTACAGCGGGTATCTAGTCTCAGCAGGAGCAATGGCGGCTTGTCCGTCAACTTGATGCGGAGAGTGGTCGTGGCCTCGGTCAGCTCCGTGGCGATGTACGGGTCGGAGATCTGGTGGAGGGGCCAAAAAGACCGGTTGGAGAAAGTACAGCTATTGCTGAACAGCCAGGCAAGGGCCATCACAGGGCTGTTGAGATCAACCCCTCGAGCCTTCCTTCGGGCGGAGTCCTGCTTACCCACCGCCCAAGACCTCCTCGATCATCGTCAGACCAGGTTCGCGGTGCGAGCACTCAATGCGAACGGAGACCATCCAACGCACCAGCTGTTGCCTGCCAACTTCCGCCACGGTGAGCTCTATCGACACGAAGGAGCAACAGGCCAGCCGTCGAGCATCGGTTGGATGAGAGCGGAAAAGACGCACCGATCGTTCGGAAGCAGACTTGCACAGCAGATAGTGAGGCACGCCAACTACGACACCGAGTATGGGTTCGAGCTGCCTCGCAAGGTGGACTGGCCCGCAGCAAGCCCAGTGATCCGGACTCAAAGCTACTCAGAGACGCCGCAAAGAATGCAGCCCGACAACCCGCAACAACTAACACTGTTTGTGAGCACAGCCAAGGATATCAGCTTTGGCCTAGGGGTCGCATGGAAAGAACAGTATGCATGGAAGACCAAAATGTCATCGCTGGGCAATCACATCACAACAGCCGATGCTGCGTTGTTCGCCATCGGCACGGGCGTGAAGAACCTCAACTCAATACTCTCCAGGACAGATCACTGCCGCGCCGAGATTGCTACGGAGTCGCGAGCTGCACTGACCGCCATCCAGAACAGCGAGCAATGGGAATTACCGGTAATCACCGGTATCAAAAGACACACACAAGGCCTCGAAGACGCAGGAGGCCGAGTGGCCTTGACGTGGCTTTCATATCGCGATGATGTAGAAGGCTACAAGATAGCACGCGCTACGGCACGACGAGCAGCCAATCAACAACCCAAGGAAATGCGATCAGCCTCGCTATCGTACGTGAAACAAGCCATCAAGGAGAGGTGGCAGCCAACAACCAAGATCAACAAACAGCTCAAAGACGCGAAGAAATCTGTTGCAGCTCGCTACTTGCAGCTCAAGTCTGGCCATGCGGTTACCGGTACCCACTTGCTGAGAATCGGTAAGGCCCAAGATGCACAATGCTGGTGGTGTGGCGAGAACAGTCAAACAGTCGCCCACCTCTTGTTAAAATGCCGAAAATGGCGAAGGCAGCGGGACTCTATGCTACGGGAGCTGCGCGCGAGAAAGATCGAGATCGGCGGAAGGCCAGATCAGGCAGACCTGAAGACACTGTTTGCAGCCGAGGCTATTGCAGAAGTCCTCCAGTTTATTGAAAACACAGAAGTGGGAAAGCAGCTGGCTGGAGACGAGAACAAGAATGACTCGTGGGACATCGAAAGGTTGGATCGGGATGCAGTTGAGGAAGATATGATGTTGGAGGGCGGAAGGGGGTGAGGTGAGAGATGAAGCGTGACAACGACAGGAAAGTAGGAGGGCGCAAAGCCCAAAAGCTGTGGCGGCTTTGAAAAGTCGGGACAGCGAGCAAGGTTGTACGGATGGAGTCCGAGGCGAGAGCAAACGTAGAAGTCATAGAGATCGTCGCGAAGATAGACGACGTGCCATAAGCTATTTAGCTTGAATGCAGTATGATTTTAAAAAATAAAAATAAAAAAGTCGTAGCTAGTTGCCGTTTTCCTCACAATCTGCGCTAGCAAGGGTGGCCATCCACCATTGTCAAGTCCTGTACTACGAGGTACCGCCGCTTGACCAGTGAGAGTGGAGTTCGGCGCTGGGTTCGAGTGACAAAAGACCAATGAAGGCAGGTACGACCCGGTTCCATATTCCTTCTCGGGAGAGGGGCGAAGGCGGGGTCATCAGCAAACCAACAGATGCCTGATTTCACGATTTGGCAAACAACGCCTTACCACAAGAGGAAGCAAAATTAGATGTCACGAAAACTCACGTACACGCGTTTCTTCGCGTATGTACTACAGACGACTCCCAAATCCAGATGCAAACGTGAAGAAGACATTTGTAATAATGACAGACTAATGTTTGATGTCCATAACCAGGGTGAAAAAATATCATCGATGACTACGTGTTTAGAGACCCTTTGCCAAGCTGTTTGTCAAACAGAATTTCGAAGGCATCTGTTTGTTTGTTTGTTTGCTGATCGCCCTGCCTTCGTCAATCGATTGGCAAGGCAATCAAAATTCTTGATTGTGTCATTCACTGAATCAAGGTGCTCGCCATTCATAGTGGTGTGCACCTTTGGTCGCTTTACCTGGGTCCTCTCCAGATACACCTGGCCGGTCAAACTTGTGTGAGCCGAAAAAGCTACCAACCGTCAGTGATCAAAATCCAGCTCAGGAAGCACTTTCTTGACTTACTCCATCTGCGCCTCCATAAATTGCGTTGGCAACATTGTCCCGCCAATGTACTTGATGTACTCTAAGCTCGCTGACAAGCTTGGAATGTGGTTGTTCCACTCCGTCCCTCTCAGCACGACTTCCTGCAATGAGCTGTACCCTTTGCCAAGCTCTGCGGCGACTTCGTCAATAAGCTTCATGTTCATAATGGGTTCTTTCCCAGATTCAAATATTGGCTGCAGCATGTCCGCGATGTGGTCTTCTTGGATAATGCAGCCAGCGCGCCAGACTTTGATAACAGTGGCGAGGTCAACATTCCAGTCTTCGTCTTTGGAAGCGCGGGCGATGAGTTCGAGACCTTGGCAGAAGGCGCAAAGGAAGGATGTGTAGACTGCGCGGCGAAGGTTTTCGATGAACGCTCCTTTGTCCTCGACACTTCCTTCCGCTGGTGGCGGGATCCTCATCTTCTCTGCGACACGCAGACGTTGGCCGCGATCACCGCTCGCCACGCGGAGGAACTGTCCAGTGGCATTGGTGGGAGCAGAGACGTGCCTTTCTGCGGCTTCCATGATGCTCCAGTAAAGCGTGCCTTCGCTGTCTATGAATGTACAGTCAGCTTCTGGTCATTGGATCCGTACCCAGCGGCGAATGAACTCACCATCATCGTCCTGAACGACCTTGTCCAGCACGTCATCCAGCACATACCCGCCCTCACCTTTGCCTTCGCCATGTCTGTCACCTTCGGGAATCTTTTTGCGCTGACAGACCTCAGAGCCAATCTGCACCAGGTAAGTACCCCTGAGCTCGCCTTCGCTGTTCCAGCGCTCGAAGATTTTTCCAATCTCGTCATTGGAGAGACCCAGAGACTTGCGCAAGAGTGACCAGGCTTCACAGAGGGAAGATAGCATGCCGTTCTCGGTGCCGTTGTGGACCATCTTCACGTAATGGCCTGCACCACGCGGCCCAATGTTGGCGACACACGGGTTGCCGTTTGCGTCTTTCGCAGCGTACTTTTCCAGCAGGGGCAGGACTTCGTGAAGCGCTTTCGGATCGCCGCCAGGGGTCATGCTAGGACCTCGTTTTGCCGCTTGGTAGCCTCCGCTCACGCCGGTACCAATCCAGTGCACGCCTTTCTTCTCCAATTCACGCTGTCGACGCTCCGTATTGCGGTAGAACTCGTTGCCGCCATCAATGATGATGTCACCTTCCTTGAGGTTGTCCTTGATTTTATCCAGAACGCTGTCTGCTGGCCAGCCGTGTGTGATCGAAAACATGAACAGCTTCCTTGGAGCGGTGTCTAGAGATTTGACGAATTCGTGGATATCATGGAAGCCTTTGACTTTGCTCTTTGCGTCAGTCCCGTTGATCATGTCGAGGGACCCGTCCACATTCTGGTCGTTGACATCCCATAAAGATACATCAAGGCCCATTGTACCGAAAGCGATAGCCATCTGAGTGCCCATACTACCGGCGCCGACGATGCCTATCTTCTTGAATTTCTGAACTGGGTCTTCCGGCATGATTGCGATGGTGCTTCGGTTACTTTTAGAAGTAGCAGTAGCAAATACCAAGTCGTTTTTCAACGCGAAATTGAGACGTTCATTCATACTTCCAGCTTACCTTTCGAGTTGCTCATACTTACGTCAACTGCAGGGGCTGTAGGTTTACGGCACTCCGTTGCTGCCCGTATGCAGGTAACGTCATTATTACCTTTTTCCAACTTTGTCACTGACAGGGTCATTGTTAGTATCAAATTGTAGCATAATTTCGAGCAAAATTAGGTCACGTCATTGCTACATCCCACGCTACGCAGGCGGCGCAGATCCCTTGATGCCGGATGTTCTTGCACATGGCGCAAGCGCGGTGACTACCGAGCGATTCGGTAGTTCTTCCGAAGAACAACCCCCATCGTGGTCAGGGCGAGGAGATCGTCAGGGAAGGCCTCAGGCTCTATTTGTTCTCAGGAAAGCGAGGAGGTCGTCAGCCGTGGGACGCCCGGCGAGCTGCACATGTCCGGACCAAATATGGTTGCTGGCTATTACGACAAAGGAAATGCGTATTCTGCAATAATTCAGCAGCTGAACTCTCTTGGTGTCACGAATTTGAATTGGCGTTCCCAGTCCGACCGATCCAGATATTTGCCTCGCGAATACCACGCAGTGAAGTTAATGGTTAGGTTGGTTACGGTTTTGGGGCAAAAACCAAACCAACCATTGGTAACCACCCCCAATTAGGCAATTGCTACTCGTCTTCATGTTTCGCCTCATCGTGACCACGACCACCATATGTTCTGGTTGACACGGGCTCAAGTAAGATGTTCTTCACAAAGTACTAGGCTATCTACCAAATTGCAAAGCTAAAGAGAAGAGGTGTCTAAGACAGGACGAGCATATACAGTACATATACTGTCCGATGCCCGTCATGCAACTATCGTACGATTATTGTGGGTCTCGTCTGTAAATCGTGATTCTATAGTCAAGGGCATCTTCAGGCATAGCCAGACATCAGGGTGTAGCCTGTGACACTGGTAAGTTATCATATAGATGTTGCGGTCCCGTTGAAAACCAGCTGTGAACGGCCCGGGCCTGATTACGTCCACCACGCTAGTTGTCCGCCGGCCAGATGCACACAGAAAAGAAGCCGCTCTCTGAGCCGATCGAGCTTTCTTGAATGCCTGCGTGCTGGCATTTCTTGACCGCCTGCCTTACTGACGCACTTCTGGACCGCATGCGTCTGCCATCGCGTGTGAGCGTCCACCCTCGCTATACAGCCCGTTGTTGGCATTACCAATGAACGATGCCCCTCGCTTCGTCGAAGTCACGTCGTCTTGGAACCTCTCGAGCGGAATCTCGAACCGCTCTCTCTTCGTTTGCCCACATCAGACCTCTCCACAGCCTATCTTCTGCCTCTTCCAACGCGCCTATTGGACCGAGTTACTGAGCCGGGCTACCGCAATCAGTCTGCCCTTTTCCGACATAATCATTCAACCTGGAACCGGGACATCGAACCGGCAATGCTGTGACTGAGTTATGCTCTTGCCGTACGCTAGCATGCTAAGCCTCTTACTCATCACCGGCATGCGCCGTCGCCTAGATACTCATCTATTGTTCGCCTGAGCCGGGCTTATCGTGCTCATCGCTCTGCCCCTCTTTCCTCTGACGAAGGAATGACCCCGTCATCTGCTCCCAGTTCAGCTTTTTCCTGAGCTCCCTGGGTCTGCAGGCGGCTTGCCCCTATTCTTGGTCTTGCCCGCTCCAAGGTAATCCTCGCTTTGCTCCAGCTCCAACGGCGTCACGGGCCCTGGGCTGTTGAGAGGCACCAGGCGAGGGCTCGCGGGGTTATCTTCGCGAGAGGACCGCGTGACTGCCGCGGTTTTCTCTCGCTGGTACATGAACAGCTGCTTCTGCGCGCCTGAATACTTCCGCTGATGGCTATGGTCCGAGAGAGAGACTTGAGGCGAGCTGGCGCCGGCACCGGGCGTGCTCTGGACGATACTGTGTGCGGAGGGAAAGTTGGCCGGGTGGAAGCGAGGGAGGGTGGGGAGCTTGGTAGATTGCTTGTTGACACTTCGTGAGTTTCTATTCGTGCGATGGTGGACGGCGCGAGGTGAGGGCGGTTGCACGGTGTCGAGGCGCGCGGTCTCGTAGCGGGGGGAGAGGGGGGATTTTGGGTGCATGGCGGGTGAGGAACGCGGGGACGGCATTGCAGAGGTGGTGTCTGGCATACAAGGTGAAAAGGTTTGCGGACTGCGGATAGGCCTCTCGAGGGCGCCGCTTCGGGGGTGATGTGACGATTTTGCTGGCACGATGAACTTGGTTGATGAGTAGAAGTTCAAAGAGCGACGAACCGCGATGGCGCTGGTTGCGATTAGATCAAGTCACCATGTGGAATATGGCATCTCCGGGCCGGGCGAGGTTGTGCCGAAGACTTAGATAACGTAATCGGCGGGGTAGGGTCAGGTGGGGGAGTTGGTCACAAAAACACTGAGGCGCACTGCAAGAACACAAATTGTCTACGGGAGTGCTGTTGCATAGGACATGAGATACGGGCAGAACGGTTATGGGACACCAAAGGCAATGATTAGGGCGGCTCATACGGTAGTTTTCCGTGCATAGCCTGAATGAGAATCATCATCATCATCATCATCATCATCATCACGGCTTTTCCACCCGTGCCACCAGAGCCGGTACATCGAGACGGCACCTCCGTGAAGCCAAGGCTGGTTACAAGAAATGGCAGCAGACCGCACGAGTTTGCAGAGAAGAAGGTACCTCTTGAGGATCAAGCTTCCGAAGTTGACGCTTGAGGAACTCGAAGCTGCGATCATGCAGTCGAAGCCCGACAAGGCACCCGGTCTGGACGAGATCACTTTTCGTGTCTCGAAGGAACTGTGGTCGGTGCTGGGCAGTGTGGTCCTGAAGTTGTGTCAGGGATTATCGTCCATTGTTGTGTCTGTGTTCTATCTGGTATCGAGGTAAAGACTGTATATATCTAGCCAACCTGAAACACTAGCGTGTGGTAAGTAGATCACAGCTGCAGTGTTTAGGGGCAGGAACCCAGTCCCACAATCCTTCTCCAAACCGTTATACACCCCCTCGTCCTGTAGTCAATTGACGTAAGGATGAACTATCCATTGTCTCTGTCTCCATGTCCCGGACAATTGAGCTTATATCCATAAGATGTAGCTGTTGTATGAATCCAGTGTGCTTCTGGCGCGGAAGCATCTTTGTCATGCCATCAGCGGGCATTTGAGACGTAGGCCCCCATTGCACGTGGAGGCGGTGTCGTTTGACTTCCTGGCGGGCCCAGCTCTGGTGGATGTCAACGTGTTTGAGCTTAGTACTGAGTCTGTCCTGGTCTTTTGTGACTATTCCTACAGTCTGTTGGTTGTCGCACCAGATGATAGGTGTTTGGTTGAGCTTTAGGTACAATCCAGTGAAGAGGCGGCACCGTTCTTCCATCTCTGATCATGCAAGGGATAGAGCAAGCAGCTCTGCTTCGGTTGTAGATTTCGTGACGGTGCGTTGGTGTCACGGGCGGACGTCAGGACGTAGGTGTAGATGCAAACAGGAATAGATACGGTTCAGTACGACTAACCTACAGACAGGTTATACGACTAGGACGTAGCTCGAAGAGCTACGAATGCGGTTCTGAGCGGATTTCTCAGGTGAAGCCCACTCTCGGCACACCTGCCATAGCACAGGCAGTAGCACTATAGGCATGTCACGGGCCAGGCCCGTGACATAGGCCGAGCCTATGATATGCCTATAGTATTGCTATTTATATCAGAGTAGGTGTGTCGAGCGTCGGCTTCACCTAGGAAATCCGCTCTGAACCGCATTCGTAGCTCTTTAAGCTACGTCCTAGTTGTATAACCTGTCTGTAAGTTAGTCGTAGTGAACTGTATCTATTCCTCTTTGCATCTATACTTATGTCCTAACGTCCGCCTGTGACACAGATATAGAGCTATATATGTATAGATAGGCTACCTAATAGTTGGCTCTATAGACCGGGCGCAGCTTATAGAGCTATATCGGGATGTCATTTATAGAATCAGAAGTAGTGTAATGATCAGCTTGACGGTCATTAAAGTCAGGGAGCGGGCAGCCCCGCTGTAAGGAAACACCAGACATGTGACAGAAGCCTCAGGCTTTCCGCACTAGATTCGCAGGCGATCCGCATGGGAATCCCACGTGATTCCCAAGCTTGGCGCATAGCGAATCTAGATAGCCCTCAGCTCCCACGAAAAACACGACACCAGCGAGTACTCTAATTTTTGGAATTGACTCGATTTGCTGCACGTACACGGCCCCTAGAACCGGCTTTCGGAGTGCTATCACGTCGGTCGCGTCGCCCAGCGCGGCTGTACCGAAATGGCTATTCCATGGCCCTCGGGGGTTGACTGGCCCCTCGAACTCCGCGAGCACGCTACCGAACTCACCAAGTACCTTCGCGATACGCTGAACTGCATCGACCGCTCGCAAGGCCAGGCCGTGCCGGGGAACCATGTGAGGACCATGATCACGGGGACACTAACCATGATAAGCAAGACACTCAGGACACCGGATCTCACCACTATCCAGGACGCACTCAATATCATGCAAACCGAAGCGAAAGATATAGCTGAAGGGACTGCAAACGTCATAGGGACAGTCAAAATGGAAATGAGGAACAATGCGGCAGACATTCAGCGGAGCATCAAGATTGGAGAAGAGACAAAGGCTGCAGCACGAGAAGCGACGGATCGGAGCAAGACGGTTGTGGACATGGTCAAGGAGCTGAAAGACAAGGCACCGCCCGTCAGGACACACGGACATATGAGCTATGCAGCAGTCGCAGCAAATGGAGTGCTTGCCTCGGGAACGCCTAGTGCACACGGGGCCAAAGCCGTTTCCCTCCAAGCCCAACGTGAAGCAGAGAGTACACCGACAGTCCATTATGTTCATTATGTTCATTATGTTCATTACGTCATGTCGTGTTCATCATTCTGACATGACATGAACATGGATTTCTGGGAATGAACATGTTCATTATGTCCAAATGCGTCGAGTATGATCTGCGTCGCAAGTTGTCTCGCTTCTAGAAGCCTGGGGTAGACAAGCGAGCCAATCGGAGCTTTCCCTACCTCCGCCCCCTGGCCTTGTCACAACCGAGACATATTCGGACCCTCGTGCCAGACGCTCCGCCACTGTGATGGCAGCATCAAGCTTGTCTGACGATGAGGCCAGCGGCACCAGCTCACGCAAGAGAAAACTCGGTCGGAACCTCAACCCGCTTCTTTGGGGGCACTCGCGCAAGCCCGTACAGGGCATCGAGCCAACGAGAAATGCGGCTGGAAGGAGGATTTGGTACTGCTCGCGTGTAGGTTGCGAGGATTATTCTGTAGTCAGCGCTGCAGGCATCCGTTGGCACTTGGAACGGCATCATGGCATCCTACTCGGTGAAGTCGAGCCGGGCGCCATCAAGCCTAACGACTATGTTTGGAGAACAGAAACTTGTGAAAGATCAGCAAGCAGAGTCCGAACTTCGTGATCTCTTGAGGAGCATCGCAGACAAGGATCGCATTCAGCAGGCCGTCCTACGTCTGATTGTCCGTCGAGACCCTCCCCTCCGGCTACCCTGCTGGCCAGAGATGAACACGCTTCTACATGCCGCGAACTACATAGCCACGTCGTCTCTGTGGGACTCTCCGACAACAACGGCGAATCATGTCAAACGAACTTTCGAGGCGAGGCGTATAGAGCTTGCGGAACATCTCCGCCGGAGCAGGAGTAAGATTCACCTGACCACCGATACCTGGCACTCGCCGAACCGCAAGCAATTGCAGGCTATCACTGGGCACTGGTTGCGTGACGATGGATCAGCTTGCAAAGCGTTACTTTCGCTCACAGAGATGCCAGACGGGCACGCTGGGCTCCTTGTCGCTGCAGAAGTGATCCGTGTGCTAGATGTTTATGGTATCAAAGAATATGCTCGGATACACGACGACCGACAACGCCACAAGTAACGATACCATGTGCCGCGCCCTTTCAGATTCTCTCGGCTCAGGTTGGGACGCTACGGAAGGGAGGCTGCGCTGCGCTGGTCATATTATCAACCTCCCGATGCAAGCATTTTTGTTTGCGAAGGACAAAGAGGCTGTCGAGGAAGCATTGCGACAGGCTGACCTGCGTGGAAGCGAGGTCGACGAAGAGGTTGCAGTGTTGTCACGCCGTGCCACAGAGGGCGGTTGGATTACTGTGACTCCACATCAGAAAGTGCATGCTTTCGAAGCCTACCTACGCAAGTCGGATAGGCTGTTCCAAGACTTCAAGCGTCTTGCTGGACGCTCCTTGCACCAGCCAAACGACACAAGGTGGCACAGTTGGTTCGACGAGTTCGAAGGTGCTTATCAACTACGCGTCTCTTACAGCCAGCTCATCCACAATAACCCGAAGGAGTTGGCCGACTTCGAGCTCTCTACAAGAGAATGGGACCTCATCAAGATCACGATCGACATTCTCGTACCATTCAAGATCGCTTGTAAGAAGTTGGAGGGTGATGAAGTGACGCTGGACGCCGTGCAAGAAGCCATGGATTTTCTCGCCTCGCACCTGGGCGAATGCAAGGACAAATACCGCAGCAATCCGTAGGAGTCACGCATGCCCGCCTACACTAGCCCAATGCGCAATATTCACCGACGATACAAAGACAAGAACCCTACAAACGTCCACCCCACAGAGACGATACCACCTTTCGTTGCACCACCGTGGTGGCGAGGACCTGCCACACATATAGAACAGGAGACGGGTGCACGTTCCACACACGACCGCGAGATCAGAAAAGGAGGTATATGCCTCTACACAGACGGCAGCTGCATCGGCGGCCACGTCGGCGCAGCGGCGGTGTACCTCGAGAAAGGACAGATGCGGAATGCATACATGGGAACAGACGCGACCTCGACGGTCTACGCAGCAGAGCTGCAGGGCATCAACCTCGCTTTGACAATGGCAGCAGCAGAAGTTGACGCAAGCGCGTTCAAGAGACACATCAATATCTTCGCTGACAACCAGGCGGCCATCCGTTCCCTGACTAGACCAGAGGGCAGGTCAGGAGCGTACATCCTCAAGGAAATCGCCGCCGGGGTTGAGTCGCTCCAAGCGAAGGGACACATAGTGGTAGTACGATGGATACCGTCGCATGGGGGTATCGAAGGAAATGAAGCCGCAGACATCGCCGCAAAGGAAGCCACAGCCTACCCAGGATGATGAAACAATCAAAAACTGTCTTCGGAAACACTGTATTGCAACCTTTTACCTTCTGGATCGTCATTATTACGAGGTTCTGACAGAGGACTTACCTATGACAGGACAGACCAAGCTTTTTACGGACCCACGTCATGTCATAAACGATGAAAGTAGCTCCATCGCAATCGCGAGCGAAGCGACCTGGCGGAGAAGACTCCGCGTCCGTCCCTTTTAACGGAGCAGCTTCCCGAGAAAGCGTCAGAAACTGGACACTCTCTTCGAATTGAGAGTCACGCATTTTTGAACTCAAACACGGCAGTGTCAGGGGACCCCGGATTTCAAGTCTAAATTACTGGATCTACTGAATCTTACTGAATCTATGGCATGATTCAGGAATTACTGATTCAGTAGTGGCTGTGCTGAATTACTGAATTGAATTACTGAATTGAATTACTGAATCACGATTCACATAACTTATTGACAACTCTGATCTAGAGAGACGCTTTGCGGATACAAAGTGGAAAATGGGAGCTCTGTGTCTTGCGAGTGATACAGTGTTTCGAGTGACCGTCCAGGCGAGGTTAACCACTAAGCTCATAGCCGGGAGTGCTGAAAAAGGATGCTTTGATCTTATCGAAATGCGCACGACCATGAAGACTCCAAAAGACACTGTATCACTCAAAATTTATGCCAGTCGAGCAAGTTTGTCAATGTGACAGTACCCTCGGAACAAGGGAAAATGGAGGCAGCGAGGTAGGGTTTGAGATGTGTGTGTCACAGGTTACACCCTGATGTTGGGCTATGCCTTTGGTATTGGACATCTGCATTGTTGGCGAGACGAGATTACAGAATGCGACACGTGATCATCGTACGATGGTGGCGTGACAAGCGACACACAGCATACTACTTTGTAAAAACATCCTACTTGAGCCCGTGTCAGTGTGTATCACAGTGATCCGACCGTGAAGTTCCACATGTAAAGCAGTTCACCCATGCAATCGCTCATCCTGTCAATGCGCCAAGGCCAGCTGTGATGTCAACGTCACTACTCTCTGACGCAAATCTGCATCACAAAGCAGCTTTCGCCCTGCCGTGTACTCAACAGTTCTGTCATGCACTAAGATTAAGGTTATGTAGGACTATATGTAGGGTGATATAAGTATTTCGTTAATCGAATGACAAAATCGGTGAAAATACGATCAAAGATGCATCATCCCACTGTACAAAGCGTGTGAAAACCTGACTGATACTGTATGCTGCCACAAAGCATGATGCATGAGTACTATGCTCTAGGTCTGGCTTACAGACCTCGCAGATTGTGGGGCTATCTTTCGCTGTGGCTGACCCGCTCTACCCGGGCCCCACACCGAGATCCCCGCTTGCGAAGTAGTTTCCTGTCTGGGGGCGGCTGTGGCGGACGTGCATTCCTCATGATGACGAACGACAAACGGAGAGTTTCCCTGTTCTGGGGCGGCACTGGCGGACGTGTAGTTCTATTCTCATGATGACGAACGGCAAATGGAAGAGGAACTCCAGCTTTTTCAAGACATAGTATGGCGTGATGGCAAGATCTTGAAATGAACATTTCAACCATCCCGTCGCTTTAACACCGTCTCGAGCGGATACTGTTCGACTCAACACTGCCCGCATCAATCATGGCGTGCAAGACGTTCGCCAGCGCTTTCTTGCGGCAATGCCACTTGAACCCAGTCCTCGTACGCTCAACCCGCAGAGCATTTTCCTCGTCTCGTCCATCTCAGAATGAGAATGGCTCTGGCGTCTTAATTGAAGATCATGATCACGGGTTCGGATTCATCAGGCATAATCCACGCCCAGCAAAGCCGCGCAGCAACGGCCTCACCGAAATACGTGGACCTTACTATTCCGCCATGGGGAAAAATTACCTTGCCGACGTTCTCGAGACAATGGGTCACCATGTAGACGGTCTGAAATTCGCTGGAGGCAGTTTCAGTCTGTTTCCGGAGGTCAAGCTAAGGGAACTCATCAACATAGCTCACGAGCACGGCGTTTATGTGTCCACAGGCGGTTGGCTGGAACACGTGCTCACTCAAGGGAGCGACGACGCTGTTGATAAGTATTTGGAAAAATGCAAAGATATTGGGTTAGAATCTCTACGCCCACGCTTTGCGGTCGTTAATGAGATGCCCCGCTAACCACACTGCTCCAGTTTCGATGTCGTGGAGATCTCATCCGGATTCCTTTCCCTGCCTCAAGACGATTGGCTCCGCCTTGTCGATCGCGTGCACAAAGCTGGTCTCAAAGCCAAGCCTGAGCTTGGTATTCAGTTTGGCGCTGGTGGCGATACCGCAGCTACCGATCTCGAATCAATCGGCACGGCTGATCCGAGTCGTGTCACAGCCATGGCGAAACGGTTCATCGACGCTGGCGTCGAGCTGATGATGATCGAGTCTGAAGGCATTACGGAGAACGTGAGATCGTGGCGGACAGATGCGATCCAAAGCATCTTACGCGACGTACCGATGGAAAGGGTGATGTTCGAAGCAGCTGACCCGGCAGTGTTCAATTGGTATGTAAGGGAGTTCGGTGTTGATATCAACTTGTTCGTCGACCACTCGCAGATCGTCCAGTTGAGCTGTTTGAGAGCAGGGATTTGGGGCATGGCAGATACTTTTGGCAAGATCGCGACATTCAGATCTGCGTGAGATAGCCGTTCGTCACAAGTCAGACAGCTCAAATCTGTAATTATTGTCCAGTCCTACCAGCTCGTGAAAGACCTTTTTCTTTTTTCCCCATGAACCACTGCCAACGGGTGCTGCACTGCTGTTGTGCTGCTATGAGATACCGGCAACGTCGCACCGAGATTGAAGTCTCAAGTGAATACAAGTAAATTCGATCACATTAACATTCTTTCATAGGTTAGTGACTATAGCATGCGCGGCCAGAAATAGAATCGCGTCGTCAATGACATTTCAGTGCCAGCTTATGCGGATTAGGCCGTCTGTAAGATATGGATTCACCACGAAGAGTGGCGTCAGGAGTAATCTCGGTTTCATTGTATCATTGCCCACGCCGTAGTTACAGTTCCCATACGTGCACTTGGTTTGAGAACTATGTCAAGAGAACGTAGTCTTGCGCGATGAGTCTGCAAGCGCGGACCAGTCTGATGAAACAACTAGATTTGAACGAGGGAACTGTCGATCTGTGCGCGGATGTGATGCTCACTGCATTGATTACTCCTCATGTCCAAAATCCCTCAACACCATATGCGTAGTCACCTCGTGTAATAAGCATTCGACGATGACTCGATCGATGTTAGCGCTGCTCAGGAGTCGGGTTTCTTGTACCCCGCAGAGGATTGAATCACAATGAACAAATGTGAAAGCACCCAAATGAATCTGTACGGAAAGGATGCTCATCATAACCATGTAGACTGCTGACGCCAAGATGCTGTCATACCCGCATTGAAGCTGCGCGATCGTGGCTATAAGTATGACCTTGCCCCAAAGCCATCGATGCTCTTTACCGTAATGCAACTCTTCGATACCTCTACAACTTCAACAGCTTTCGTCCCTTAGCATGACTGCACAAACCAGCACTGCGATGCCTCCAAGATGTACAGCAGATTTCTGTGTGGTACCTGTATGTTCTTCCGACACCGATTTTAGCTTCTCATCTCAGTGACTGAATTATAGGTCGGTACTGCATCCGCTTCAACCTCGTCCTACATTGCCAAAATAGAACACCTTCTAGGACAAAGCAAAGTCGAGTTCACTATGCACGACTCGGGTACAAAGATCGGTAAGACAACATTCTGGAGCTGGTATTTCCATTGGCTAAGATTTGCAGAGGGACAATGGCTCGAGGTGATGAATGTCATTGGCCAGGCGCATGGTCTGATTCACGATGCGGGCGTACAGAGGGTTCACACAGATGTCAGAGTCGAAACGCGGTTAGTTGCTTTACCCGAGTCGAGTTTTTTCCCGTTTGATGCTGGTCTGACTAGCTGAGCCTAGAACCGATAAGTGATCTGTGGTCCTTACCCAAACACTTCAAGTCCAAGAAATGCTACAATGACGGGCGTCCAATAGGTGCTTCACACTGGATTATAGATGGACTCTTTACCTCTCATGTTACATTTACCCTAACTTTACGTGACGTCAGTCTTGCACATGCGATTCTCGGTGCACGACAAGGTTCTTAGACACGGCAGGGACAACGATTGCTTTGTGATCGGGGATTTGCTAAGGAGAGTAGCAATATTGAGTCGCGTTTGGCCTGGTTGCCGGATGACGGGATCGAGCGATCGCATGGGGCAGACTGGTTGCTGTCTCTGAATGAAACATCACGGTCAAATCATTGTGACGTATCACCTCAGACCCCTGCCTCGGTGCTGCCCTAACGGTGTCAGAGCCCTCGCCTATTTATAGGGTGCTGTCACCTTAGACTAAAAACATTTGACAAATGTTGAGTGATACGACGCTCCCTCGAGATTCGATTGTCGTATGTATCCTGATAAGGCCAAATCTTCGTCTCTCGACACTTTCAGCTATGAGTTTGATATCCAGCCGTAGCTTCGCCCGCACAGCCTCTCGAAGTAGCGCACTATCCGCGAGTCCCAGAGCTCCCATTTCTAGTTTTATATCCGCCAAACGTCTCGCCACATCCTTTTACGGTCTTTCCGCTTCACTGGACAACTTTCATCGCACATTCTCGACCACCATCGGGCGGAATTTCCCCAATGAACCTTTCGCGTCGCCCGCTTCGCCCGCCAAGTATGATCAAGAGATCGTTGACATGGCTTCGTATGTCCACAGCTACAAGATCAATTCCGACTTAGCTGTAAGTTCAAACGGGACGGATTGACGCCCATGTAACTAATATTCTAGATCGACACCGCCCGCCTGTGTTTCCTCGACACGCTGGGTTGCGGTATGAAAGCCCTCGACTTCCCCCATTGCACCAAGCTCCTCGGGCCCGTGGTTGAAGGCACCATCGTCCCTAATGGCACCAAAGTAGTTGGCACGCCTTACCAACTCGACCCTGTCCGTGGTGCCTTCAACATCGGCATCATGATCCGCTGGCTCGACTTCAATGATTGCTGGCTCGCCGCCGAATGGGGTCATCCGTCCGATAATCTGGGTGCAATCCTCGCCGTGGCTGATTGGATGAACCGTTCCAACAAAGCAGGCGCAGGTGGCAAGAAGGTCGGTAATGGCGCCATCTTCACCGTAAAAGATGTTCTCGAGGCCATGGTCAAGGCCCATGAGATTCAGGGCTGTCTCGCGCTGGAAAACAGCTTCAACAAGGTTGGCCTGGACCATGTTGTCAATGTCAAAGTCGCCTCCACTGCCGTCGTTTCGCACATGCTCGGGCTGTCCGAGGCGCAAACCCGCGACGCCATCTCCCAGGCCTGGGTCGACGGCCAATCCATGCGTACCTACCGCCACAGTCCAAACACCATGTCTCGCAAGTCCTGGGCCGCTGGCGACGCGTGCGAGCGCGCTATCAATGCGTGTCTGAAAGTCATGGCTGGGGAAGGTGGCATGGCCACCGTTCTCTCCGCTCCTAAGTGGGGCTTTTACGACGTTAACTTCCAGGGCGAAAGATTCAAGTTTCAGCGGCCGTACGGCTCCTACGTGATGGAAAATTTGCTCTTCAAGGTTTCATACCCGGCCGAATTCCATTCTCAGACTGCCATAGAGGCAGCTCAGCGGTTGAACAAAAAGCTCGCTGCCATGGGCAAAACGGCCGAAGATATCGAGGGTGTGACCAACCGCACGCACGCGGCTTGTGTTAAGATCATCGACAAGCAGTTCAAGCCTATGGATAACTTCGCCGACCGTGATCATTGCGTGCAATACATGATCTCGACCATGTTCGTCTTCAATCGCTTGACAGCAGAAGACTACACGGACGGCAGCGATGCGGCCACTTCACCACTAGTCGAATCGCTGCGGAAAAGGATTAAGTGTGTCGAAGACCCGCAGTTCACCAAGGATTACCACAATCCTGATAAGCGTACTATCGCCAACGCCCTTACAGTCAAGCTCAAAGACGGGACGGTTTTGGAAGAGGAAGCTGTTGAAGCTCCATTGGGTCATATGTCAAGACGTGAAGAGGCCAAGCCGGAGATCATGGCGAAGTTCGAGAGGCATCTGCTGGCGCATTTCAGCGAACCTCACGTCAAGAAGCTGATGGATTTGGGGAACGAGCCGTCAAAGCTATATGAGATGCTTGTAGACGAGTACGTGGACTTGTACGTCACTGACAAGGTCTTGTAAGCAGATTCGTCCAGTGAATGACACAATCGAGAATTTTAATTGCCTTGACAATCGATTGACCAAAGAATCAATTAATTTTCACGCTTCTGAGACATTGACGTCAAGGCAAGCAATCAATCGAAGTCTTCCCATATTGATTGATGAATTGGTCGTATTGATAGAGCCTTGATACTCTGTTTCCCTGAGCATCACTTTGGCAGCGGAGAACCCCAACCCTTGCGACTCAAGGGTATCTCCATGTTTGGGGTAAGGCTCCTTCGGCCGGATGAGCCCGCAGAGCCTCATCGCGTGTCGTCGCGTCTCGCACACCCCGCAGACACCAGCGAAGATGGCCAGTGTAATTGTCCAAACTTGTTTGGACTATAGTATTAGCCGCTTTTGTTTCGGTGTTCGCTCGCGCGGCTGTCCGATTGGTTCTTGAAAAAGGTTCCATCACGTGAAATTAATCACGTGATAGAAAGAACGATACTCTCGAGGTCCTACGTTCGAGTCGCGGTCGAGGTACTTAAGTAATCGAATTCGAATTTCGTATACCTCGCTAGGGATAGGATTCTCGGCCTAAAAATTAAGAACTAGGACGAGGGTAGTTAGCGTAGTAATATATAATAAGCGAATGTACGACAAAGCGGACTGGAAGAAGATACGCGAGCAAGTATCGACAAGGATCGCGGACGACTCCAGTCTACATGCACTATCCTCTAAGGATGAGCTGGACCTGGCCGTGGACAGGTTGGAGGCGGCTGCCAACGGGGTCTTGGAAGAGCATGTCGCACGGGCTCGACCGTCGCCGTATGCCAAGCGATGGTGGACCGACGAGCTGAAGACGCTGCGGCTTTCGTTGAGCGCAGCACGGAACCGACTGATTACGGTCAGACGAAGGGGTGAGGATGTCGCAGAAGCCGCCGCCAGTGTCAAGCTGGTCCGACGTCTGTACATGGACAAGATCGAGCAATGCAAAAGAGAGCACTGGGCGGAGTTCTTGGACAATCGCGAGAACATCTGGAAGGCCTATGCATACACGAAGACCAGCCGCACGAGCCACGGCATACCTGTGTTGAAGGTGGGGGACACAGAGGTGACGGATGACAGAGAAAAGGCCGACCTCCTCCTCAACTCTTTCTTTCCTGTGCCGCCGCAAGCAGTGAACTGGGATGCGAAGACTCTCACCTGTACGCGGTGCATCCTACGAACCTGAAGCGCTCTCGAGCGTCTTCAGAGCCTAGAAGGGTCACGGTGGAGCTGAGTTGGGCGCGGTAGTCGCATCAAGGGGCGGCCTGGAGGGCGGCTGCAGCGAGCTGCCAACTCAGAACAGAGGACTACCACCAAAACGCTTTTAAAAACCATCCGACAACCGCTAATCTGTGTCGGAAGCAGACCCCCTGTACGTTGTACAGCGTACAGGCCGAAGAGCCCAGGCTTTGGCGGTTGAAAGGACACCTCTGGGGTGTTGCAGAGTTTTCACGACGCAGCCACGGTCGCAACGCGCGATGCGGCCGACGCCGCTGAGAAACCATCGAAGCTCTTGTTAACCACACCACTCGAAGCTCCTGCTAACCGGATATTTCGAAGCTCTTGTTAACCGAAATTCCTAAGCTCTTGTTAATCGGATCTCTCCCTCTCCGAAAATTCGACTCGAAGCTCTCGTTAAGACCTTGTACGACTAGGCAGGGCGTTCGCCGTCAGGTACAAAGCCTTCCCGCCACTCCGCACCGAGCGTACACCGGGTCTAAGGACCGTCCGAATAGGCGCGAAGATGTTACCACGTACCACGCCGGGAGGTGGTAGGGCGCCTCGTACGACAGTTCATCCGAACTTGTAGAAGGACACGGGCATAGCAGGGCAGGACAGGAAGAGAGAGAAGAGTGAAGAACAGGCATAGCAGGAAGGAAGGACAGGCATAGCAGGAAGAGATGGACAGGCATAGCAGGGAGGGATGGACAGGCACAGCAGGTGGGAGAACAGACGGACACTGGTTAGTGGCCGGAAAAGCAAGAGTACTGTCGTACGGCTGTAGACAGTACTCGAGCAAGGCTGCGAGACACGGTCGGCCTTGATGAGAGGGGAGACCCGGCAAGGTATCGCGAAGGAAGGTCACTTCTGGGGCGAGGCACCTAATGGTAGCGACAGAGACACTATCTAGGTGGCCCGAGAGGACAGGATGCGCGTGTCGGTCAGATTGAGCGCCCAACTCGGCACGAGCGAGGGTGGGACAGGTCTGGCTTAAGGAGTGAACTGCGAGTAGGATATGGGGAAAGGTTTGGCCTGGCCTGGAACCCGAGTCAAAAAGTCCGGCGTCCTTTTGACTAATGGTGATGATGGGAAGTTATTGTGGTGGGTATGCACATGCCCTGTCGAAGCCACTATACATTTGATGCACTGCATTATGTAGACAATGTATACTGTTCGCCGGCTAGGCTTTTGGCTAGACCCGAAGCTATCTTTCAAATCGCACTTCGACAAGAGACTGGCGAGTGCCAAAGGTGCCTTGCAAAGGGTAAAGGGTCTCGGTGGCAGTCGTGGTGGCTTAACCATGCGACTGATGCGGAGAGTAGTGGTGGCAGCCGTCAACTCGGTCGCACTTTACGGAGCTGAGGTGCGGTGGAGGGGACAACGAGACCGCTCGAAGCGTCTGCAGCTACTGCTGAACAGTCAAGCGCGGGCAATCACGGGTATGCTCTTGTCTACGCCGATTCCCACCCTGCTCGCGGCGGCTTGCTTGCCACGTGCTGGAGAACTGCTGGACTATCGCCAAACGCGGTTTGCCGTGCGAGCTCTTGCTGCCGCGCAAGACCACCCGACACATCAGCTGTTGCCCCCGAACTTTCGGATGGGCCAGTTGTACAGACACGAAGGAGCCGTAGACCGCCTGTCAAGCGTCGGCTGGCTCAGCCCCGACAAAACGCACCGTACACTCGGAGGCAGGCTGGCGCAGCAAATAGCTAAGAAGCTGGCCTACGACACTGAATACGGGTTCGGCGTCCTCGAAGATCTGGGCTCGGCAGAAACAGGCATCGATGTCAGCGTTCGCGGCCCGGACATTACAACGACACAACGGAGGAGTGAGGAACAGCCAGAACAGCTCACGTTGTTCGCAAGGACCATAGACGGTACCGCCGAATGCAACAGCTTCGGAGCGGGCGTCGCGTGGGAAGCGCAAGGCTGCTGGAGAAGAAAGGCAGCGTCACTCAGCAGATATCTAACCGTCGTGGATGCAGATCTGTTCGCTGTCAGCATGGCGGTGGAAGAAGCTTGCTCGAGCCTGCATAAGACGGGAAAGCGAAACGCAGAGATTGTGACGAATTCGCGAGAAGCTGTCATAGCGGTCACCAGGCTCACGCGGTGGATGCCATCGCTGGTGAAGCAGATCTTAAACCAAATCAAGCAGCTTAAAGCGCGAGGATACGGTTTGACACTGTCATCAATCTCTGTCGACGCAGAGGCTGAAGGGGCGAGTATTGCCGATGCTTTGGCAAATCGGGCAGCACGACAACAACCGCGACACATGCGTTCCGCATCGATCTCC